>APFE031732053.1:0-47027 GCA_000404065.3 Pinus taeda
CAACTTCCCGAGCTCATAACTTTGGCATACGATCTCCGTTTGATGCGTACAATAGCTTGTTAGAAAGATATATCCGAGAAATACCACTTTGGGAAGGGAAACATCGGTCCATGGACCCATGTTGCCCCCAAATTTCCCCAAAAACGTCGTTTAGGGCCTCAAAACGACTCTAGAAGTTTAGGACTCGAAAAACTGCTAAAAATAGTAAGTTGTGCTACAATTAAGGAAACTGAAAATGTTGAGAGAAACAATTGTGGGGGTCTAGGTGGACTTGGCAGGTGGCCACCAAGATCCACCTAGATCATTCCTCCCCCCTTAGGAAGCAATGGTCCCCATTTCGTTGAGTTCCTCCATGAGATGAGGAAACTTTTGATGAACTTGGTCCCTGGTGAGCCACTTGCCCTAGTGAAGGAGTTGGGCTGCTTTGACAACTCGATACAGTTGGATATTCTGTTGGCAAGTGTTTTTGATCTGTGTGTCCATGATCCGATCAGTTGCAGCTTGTTCCAAGCAATCTGGATTTAATTCTGTGGGTGTGAGCTGTTCTGCAATGTCGAATGTGTCTAGAAATGGAGGAAAGTATGGTCGAAGGCGATCCACATTGAACACTGGGTGCAGGCCAAGGAATGGGGAATGTTGAGCTCAAATGCATTGTCTCCCACAGCCTTAGTAATGGTGTAAGGACCATATCAGAGTGGTCTTAGTTTCCGATAGGCTCGAGTTAGGCGTTCCTTTTGCAAATGCAACCAGACTTTGTCGCCCATCTGAAACTTGTGTGGCACCCGATGTTGATCATGTCGCTACTTGTACTTGGCATTTGATTGCTCCAGAATGTCATGGACCTGCTGGCGAATATGTTGGATGTGCTCAATGAAGCTGGTTGCCTTGTCTGTTTCGGACTGGACATGAGCCGAATCTATGTGAGTAGCTGCAAGTGGCATGGCCACATCAATGGGGCATAGTGGATGGAATCCCAAGCCCACTTGAAAAGGGTTGTGGCCAGTCGAGATGTGAAGAGCTCAATTGTAGCTGTGATGAACATAGGGGAGGCTCTCGTCCCATGTGTGTGGATGCTTTGAGTTGTACATGTGCACAATCATCCTATTGACAACCTTTGTCTGGCCATCTGTTTGAAGATGGAAGGCTATGGACTAAGTGAGTTTGGTGTCCAACATTGACTAGAGACTGGACCAAAATGTGCTGAGGAACCGACTGTCCCGATCTGAGATGATAGACTGTGGGATCCCAAAGTGCACCCACACTCGTTCAAAGAAGAGTTTAGCAGTGGCTTCTGCTGTGATATTCTTCTTGCAAGCCATCATAATGGCCATCTTTGAGAACCTGTCGACGACCACAAAAACACACTCATTTCCATGCTTAGTGGAAGGAAGGCCTGACATGTAATCCATGGAGATGGATTTCCAAGGTCGATTAGGGGTGGGCAGCGAGGCATAGAGGCCTTGCTTCTTGATGGCCGATTTGGCAATGGGATAGGCAATACATGATTTGATGTACTTCCCAACATTCTGTCAAAAATTCGGCCAATAGAAATACTTTTGCAGTACTGCCACTGTTTTCTCGACCCTGAAATGCCCAACAACTCAACTGTAGTGTGCTTCCCAAATCATCTTGGCACGCTCGCTTGAAGGAACAAAAAGGTGACCTAGGTGGCATAACAGGGCATCCAGGAGGTGAAAATCTGGAACATGCCGACTGTCCAAGAGTGTTTGGTATGTGTGGCCGAATTCTAAGTCACTTTTGGAGAGAAGTGGCCAATCAGAAGTCTCGTGCCCACAAGAGTTGAGCACGGTGGTTAACGCCATGATTGGTGGTCGACTGAGACAATCTGCAACATTATTGGTGCTGCCCTTCTTATACTTGATATTCAAGTGGAACTGTTGTAGGTACGTAGACCACTTCTGATGGCGATCATTCTGCAATTTCCCTTGGGTTTGTATGAACTGCAGGGGTTGGTGGTTTGTGTGGATGATTGTTTCCTTCCCCAAAATGTAATGCTTCCATTGTCGGCAAGCCTGCACAATGGAATACATCTCTTTATAATAAGTGGGATACTTCTGGACTGTGTCTGAAAGTGTTTCACTGTGATATGCCACTGGATACCCATGTTGAGTAAGGACTGCCCCAATAGCATAGTCAGAGGCATCTGTCTCGACCTCAAATGATTGTTGTAAATATGGTAACGTGAGCACTGGTGCTGTGTAGAGGTGATCTTTCAAATCTATGAATGCCTTCTGTTGAGATTCATACCAAAAGAATTTTGCTTTCACTCCTCCCTTGATGACTTGACTCAAGGGCCAAGTGATATGAGAAAACCCCCAACACGAACCTGCGGTAGAAGTTGGCAAGACCTAGAAAGCTGCGGAGCTCTGTCAGAGTGGTTGGAGATGGCCAATCTCGAATGACTTGGATCTTGGCTGGATCCACATGCACACCCTGTTCATCAATAATGTATCCCAGATACTGAACTTGGGTCATGCCAAAAGTGCATTTCTCCAAATTGGCACATAGCTTGTGTTGCCGTAATGTTTGGAGAACCTGTCGGATGTGGTGGAGGTGCTCTTCCCAACTCTGGTTGAAGATCAGAATGTCATCCAAGTATACCACTACAAATGAGTTGGTGAATGGCCGCAAGATGTCATCCATTAGCCTCATGAAGGTCGTAGGAGTATTCATCAATCCGAAAGGCATAACCAACCATGCGAAAAGGCCCTCCTTGGCTTTGAAGGCAGTCTTCCACACATTAGAGGGTTCGATTGGTGCCTGGTGATATCCTGACTTTAGATCGATCTTGCTGAAATATTTCGCCCCCTTTAGTTGGTCCAGGAGGTCATCAATTCGCGGGATCGTGTAGCTATTACAGACAATGATCTTGTTCAGTGGCTGATAGTCAATACAGAGTCTCTAAGTCCCATCCTTCTTCTGTACCAACACGATCGGGCTCCCACAAGGCGTTGAACTCGGACTGATGTGACCTTTCTGTAGGAGCTCCTGAATCTACCTCTTGATTTCATTGTTCTCCAGAATGGAGCGCCGATAAATTGGTCCATTGGGTAGCGACGCACCTGGGGTCAGATCGATGGAGTGCTTGACCTGACAGTGCAGAGGAACCCCTACGGGGGAGGTGAAGATGTCCTCATACTCCTTCACGACCTTGTCCATCTGTAGTTGTCGTGCAGAGGGGCCCTGTTTGGAGGTCGTGGCCACCGTCTTCTTCTTTCCTTGAGGGCGTATCATCAGGAAAACAAATTTCCCCGTTTTGGAAATGAGCTTACTGCATTGTTTTGCAGTAATCAAAGAGATGGCGGTAGGCAGTGCTACCTCTGGTATCCTGTACAACTGATTTCCCAATGTAATAATAACAGCACGGGGCCTTGATTCATACACAGCATGTCGCTTCCACAAGTATGGTTGTCCTAATAATACATCACAAACTTCAAGGGGAGCAATGTCAAAAAATACCTCATCTGTGAAGGGCTTGATGTTGTATGGAAGGTGACACTGTTGACTCACGCGTAGATCCCGTCCTTGGTGCAGCCACTCGATGGTGTACGGTTGTGGATGTGCTGTGGTCGGTAAGCCCAACTGCTTCACGACCTCTGCCGAAATGAGGTTCTTTTGGCTCCCACTATCGACAATGAACTATAACAGGGAACCCCTTACCCACATCTGGGAGTGGAAGAGACACTCCTCCTCCTCCGGATCTTCGGGTTCATTTTTCTAGATCTTGGCAGTAGCAACAGTGGCATTAGGATCCACATCAATGATCTGCTTCCCTTTGTCATTCCCCTTGTCAGGTTCTGACTCAGAGTCAGAACATGCATATGACTCTGAAACCTTTAGCTCAGCCACCAGTGACTGCTTCACCCGACACTCACTTGTGTTGTGAGTGGAGCTCTTATGGAACTCACACCATTTTCCAGTGTCATTTTTCGGCTTCAGCACTGTTCTTTGCTTGTAGCTTTGGCGGGTTGTCTTGGGCTGCCCCACCTTGGCTTTGTCCTTTGTTCTGTGGTTTAGAGGCACCTTTCCCTTGCTTTAGATTCACAAACCCAAAGTCTCGCTTCTTTTGTTTAAAATTCTGCTCGACCTTGACAACATATCGGTATGCTGTGCCAAGCGAGGAGATGTTCAGGAATTCTATTTCTTCCTGGATGTACTTATGCAGGCAGCCGCGGTATTTGAGTATCAAATGCTGCTCTGAATCCTTAATACCCAACTTTGTGCGAAGGGTATGGAAAAGATTGGTGAACTCCGGCACATCTTGATCCCTTCCCTGCCGCAGCGTGGTCCACTTTATGTATTCATCCTCAAGCTTCCAACACCAGTTAGTATTGCTCCTTGATGGGATCCCGAGAATGAATTCCAGGTGGGTGCGACTGAAAATAGTGAGCCGATACTTTCATCCTTCTGCTCGCAGTAGGTTTCCCACCAGTCCTTGACGTGGGGGGCTGCTTTGAGAAGAGCAAAAACAATATTTTTCCCAACTCGAAAATTCATGAACAAAAAAATAACCCTTTAGTAGATTTAACCATTTATCTGCGGCATCTGCGTCTATCTGACCCTCGAATATGGGGATTTCAAAATTAACTTGTACCTTAAAGGGTATGGCCTTTCCAGAGTAGCTGTTGGAAGTCGACGCGTCGCTTCTGGGTAGCTGCTGAAGGATCTGGGCAAAGCTGTCCATCATCATGTTCCGTTGTCGCTCGAGGGCTTCTTCAAGCAATATTTTGATAGGATCTCCTGCCCCTCGTCTTTCTTTTCACCTGCCATGGGAGGTCGTCGGGATTTGCGAGGCTGGTCTTGCAAAGGTTCGACCAGTTCAAGCCCTAACTCCTTATATCCCGACCTTGTTGGGGACATGCAAAGAAAAACAGAGAAAAGTAGACCACTCTGATACCACTGTCCAGGACTTAAACAGAATGCAACCAAATTAAAGAGATAACCATAAACACATATATGCAGCGGAAATAATACTTCATTTCATTAATTTAAAATACTGAAATATGCTTACAAATAGTAATGGAAATAAACCAGCTAGGGCGATGGTAGCTTATCTCTGAGAAGATATGTGGTGGCTACATGCCTCTGAACTGTGCTACAATGAGGCTCGAAGGCTCATTTATTGTTGAGAAATAATGAAAAATCCTTAACATTCCAAAACCTAACCCTCGAAGATGAAACTCCAAACTGTGGGCCCCGTTTGGGCAAATTTGTACATCCACTTCCTAGGGTCGTAACTTTGGCATACGATCTCCGTTTGATGTGTACAATAGCTCGTTAGAAAGATATATCCAAGCACTACCACTTTGGGAATGGCAACATTAGTCCATGGACCCATGTTTCCCCCAGATTTCCAAAAAAACGTCGTTTAGGGCCTCAAAATGGCTTCGGAAGTTCAGGACCCAACAAATTGCTAAAAATAGTAGGTTGTGCTACAATTAAGGAAACTGAAAATGCTGAGAGAAACAATGGTGGGGGTCTAGGTGGACTTGGCAGGTGGCCACCAAGATCCTCCTGGATCACTTGTTTTACTTCTTCACAAATATCCCTTTGATTGTAGATCTTCCTGCCAATGGTTAGTGAATGAGGTGGCTCTTACTGCACCACCAAAATTTCCAAGAAAATGAAATCAAATTTGAAAATCAAAAACTGAAAAAAAAACTCTCCAAGCTTGGTTTTATTTTCCTATTCTATACTATTCTATTTTGAGAACGAGATTCTTTTTTTTTGTTTTTGTAAGTGTAGGAGTATTTCCAATGAAGCCATTTACGGATCAAAATATCTAGTATGCTCACATCCAAATGTGAAAAATATACCTGAATGTTTACAAGGATATGAGAGATCAATTGCACATTTGGATTAAATGCTAGGATTCGTTGAAGAATGGAAGAATGTTGCAGCCTAGTCACCTTTTGAAACCAATCTTCAATGTAGTCTTCATACTCTTGTCTTTCCTCCAAATGCGTGCATATTATTCTAGATCTCCTGTCCATAAATGGATTAGTTCGAAACTCTTATAGTGAAAAGATTTATTGAAATTTATGCATCCTATTTATCATGATTTATATATGCAGCTAAAAATGAGATTCAAAGCTAATCCCTATGTATACTTCCCCATGTTACTAAGACCTTGCTGTCACCAAGTCATCCTTTCAACATGAACTAGTTTTTCCAAAGAAAAATACTAGTACCGAATTAAATTTCTAATGCCTAATCCCTTAGCACCTGGTGGGCCCCAATATTGCAACAATAATGTTGCAACTCCCAGGACTCCCTTCTTTAATTTTATCAACCCGGTAGTTCGTAACAAACTTGGAAGCGACGGTGCTGTATGCACAAGTACTAGCTCTTGCCGCAGCTGTCACTTGGTCAGCTGGCACAAGTCCACTAGGAGCTTAAGCCAACTTCTATGAGCTCTTAGAAGAAGCTTTTTATCTGATGGATGAAAGCTAACTCAAAGGAAGCTAATCTATTTGCGGAAAGAAACTGAAAAGCGGAAAGGAAATGCAAACCCTAGCAAACCCTAATTTTACCAACTAGCCCTACTGAAGCAAAAAAGAGGATGCAAGCTACTGAAAGAGATGCCATTGAATTCTAGGAAGGTAAAATGCATGTGTCTAAGTTATCACTATCTGAAGAAAATATCTTTTTATATTTTTGAATAAGTTGTTATAATTATCATGCATGTGCTTTTAACTGGCTTTTGACTGTGCAGAGGTGGATTGGCGAGAGGAAATGCTTGGAAAAGGTTGGGAAGGTTCAGAGAGGGTCTAAGGAGTCCCTAACACTATTCCCCAAAGTATCACAAGGTTTGGCTATCAGGAAAGCTCACTTGTGAGCTTCTACAGGAAGTTTGCAGGGGTTCTATAGGAAACTTCAGGAAACTCCAGAATTTCTACAGGAAACTTGGAAGTCGGTTTTTAGGAGGTGGATGAGTGAGGGAAGGTGCATGGATGGATCTGGAGGTAGGATAGGGGTCTAAAGCGGCCTAAGGACTGGTGGATGGAGTGGTGAGGAGGTGTAGAAGGTTGGCTTGAAGAAGGCTAAGGCAATGATTGCACAAAAACTAGGGTTATGTGAGCAAATGTGGCAAACGTGAGGTAAGGATTCTAAGTAGAGGTTGGAGTGGATGGCGCTGATGGAGAATAAGCAGATGAAGGAGTGGTACAGGTGCTCTGCAAGTTGTTTTTCCAATCTGAACCAACAAAGACTTGTAAATTTAAAGACCTAGTTACGTTGACCTAATATGCTAGCTGCCAGTAAAGAGAATGAACAGAAGTGTGACCTGCAATGAAACCATGTATTTTAACTCATGCAACTAAGAAAATGAAAGTCTGAACTTGTAACCAACTTCTACACATGAAAATCAAACACTAGTGATTGCATGGCAAAGCAAAATCAGTGTTTTTGTGGGCAGCAATGTCACCTTTGCCCCAGCTCACGATCCCATTGAGGGAGAGGTGAGATCAGAGGTGCTTGAGGCCTTTTTATGAAGATCCTTTCTGTTATTAACATATCAAATCAATCTGAACATGAAAAGCTACTTTAATCATCAACAACAACCTAAATAACAAAACAAGATTTAAATCTAAATAGCAGATTTTATTCTAAGAATGCAACAAAGACACATGAAAGTAAACAAAGGAGGTACTGGGCGCTTGAGATGGGCCCAACCCCAAGAGCTACAGCCTCCTAAGAGAGATTTAGAGCTGGTGCAAAGCTGGATTCATCTTTATTGATCAAAAGAAATGTTACATTCCAAAAAATGTCCACAACGAGAACTTGAAAATGTGCTAAAAGCAAAGCTAATCTATTTCCTATAAATCGAACTACAAAATGACTACAAAATGACTAACTATTGGCTAACCAAAATGACTAACTACTAGCTATCTACTGGCTAACCAAAATGAGGCCCTAAGCCTCTTATTTATACAAATTGAGGACCCCAACAGTCCTCCTAAACTTTAGGGACTCGGCTGCCAAAACTTGTAGTTAACAACAGTCCTACTTGACTTGCTTGGCTGCCCTTGTGCTGATTGATTTGGTGGCCCTTGAACTCCGAGCTGATGGTGGAGAATTTGAGGTAAGGGCCCATAAATGAAGGGGACACCTTCCTACAAATCCTCTCCCTTGTTCTCCCACGAATTTGGCTGCCAAGTGATCATTAAAACCTTCAATTTTGTCTCCAAATTGACCAAAAAGGCTACACAAAGCACACATTAGACTTGTTGGCATAATGACTAAACCCAATTCACTCTATTAGCATAAATATAATAAAAAACATGCAATAAAATAATGAGAATGGTGGATTAAGTCAAATTAGGAGGTTGAATGAGCCCAAATAATCATCCATTTTTGGGGCTCATCAACACCATCCCCGACAACGACGCCAAAATGTTGGGAAATTTAATTGCTTAAATTGCTTTCATTAAATTATCAACCAGGGATACTCGTAAGCTTGTGATGATGCCAACAAAATATATGCAGGAGTAGGAAACTAATTCTATGTCTAACTAAATGATTTCTGATTCAATATAATATGCAAGGGAAGATGCTCCTAATTGAGGAGGTCCTGGTTGTCCTTCCCTATAGTATTATAGATTGAAAAGAAATCACTGATTACATAAAACTAGAAACTTGAAATAAAGACAAGAGAATGAATTTTAATTGTTGTTCAGATTCAAATAGAGAGAGAGACTAACTTAGTCCCTTGATTGTCCCCTCATATACTGATCCAAACTAAACTAAGATTCATTCATAAGCATAAGAAATGAAATAACTTGAAACTTAAAAGCAAAATAATGAATTTCAATTATCATGCAAATAAAATAGAGAGAGAGCCTAACTTAGACCCTTGGTTGTCCCCTCATATGCTAATAAGATTTTAATTTAAAACTCATTCATTAATCACAAACAAATCCTCAAACATCTAGCAATTAAATGAAATAAGATCTATTCTGAAATAAAATGTTTCTTTGATCCTTTTAGAGTGAGCTCAATTCTCTTAAGAACAAAGTGACAAATTATTCAATATACTACATTAAGACAATTTATATCTAAAACTATAGAATGGAAATTTATGTAAAATGAAGCTTTATTCTATTCCATCATAAATTGGATACATGCTCCAAGAGTCCTCCTTTTGGAATGGAGGAGGTGCTCCTATTTATACAAAAATTTAAGCAACTAACTCATTAATGGGGATCCACTAATCCCTCATATGGTTACAACCAATATGAGACACATATTCCTTTATCCATGATTTTTCTCCATGAGATATGCTTGACCCCTATCCCACATCTCCTTCAAATCTTCAAGAGAAAATGTATGCTAATTTGGCGGCCCAACAGGAGCTTGGGAAGGACCTGACTCATCTCCCAGACAGTTCTTTCTTAATGTATTGTACCAATTCTTAACCTTTTTGTCCTCTGGAATAGTCATTGGTACATATCACCGAGTATATTTATCCTGTCACAATGTTGCCTACATAATTTCATGGGATCATATCAATGAAAACCCCGAGTTCCAAAATGAAGGTAGTTGAGTTCTTCGATTTCAACTTCTACTGCCTTAAGGCTCTTTAGCTAATAAAGTCCAATCCTCAAAGGGAAAGTGGGCCAAGTAGACTTCTTCCTTCTATGAAGAAGTCCAGACAGTCCGTTGTTCAACTAATAGGCAACTTTTTGCAAAACCACCTTATCGGTCACATAATGTGACATAACATGAGGGGTTATCTGGCATCCAAAGCATTTGATGTACGTGTCATCTGATGTAACGAACCAATCTGCAATGTCATATAGTGCCTTCTTTATCTGATCGATCGTGCAAGGGGGATCAATTTCATATATCGTATTATATAGTACTACAAAGAAATGCTCTATGAGTTGGTCGTAAACTCCTTTGAAATTGATTTCTGATAGCACTGTAATGGAAATAGATAAGAAGATTGTCTTGTGGGGTCCAGTTCCATTTCATTCTTGAAAATGTATATCATGCACATATCCCATCTAGTAGATAAGCTGACAGATAAAATTTTGGTGCTTGTTTTGCTTGCAAAGATGGTTTAGCTTGCTATACATGACGTTGCAGTTCATAAGAAAGGATATATGCCCAGTTGAAGATCTTACTTCTTGTGACAACCAAGTTGAGCATGAAGATCCAATTCTCTCCAAATACTTCTGCATTTTTCTGCCCATGCAACCTACAATGCATAACTATGAGATATTGATAGACATTTATGAGAGTCCTTGTCGGGCATACTACACTTGGTCTATGACAGAATCTGGCTGGCTCTTGGCACCAGGACTTGATGATATCCTTCGTGTTGAGGCTTGCCCATGTCACACAGAACTAAGTATTTTCATACTCCCTCAGATTTGACATCTTATAATAAGAGTACATGTCCTGTCCAAAATAAGAGGCAATCTCAACACTACTCTCACTACACAAGACCAAATTGGTATCATCCATATGTGACAAGATCCATTCAATGGCCTCTACATAAGGCATCACCAAGAATCTGCATGCAATCATGTGTATCTAGGATCACTTAATATTGATATAAAATTCTTTTCCCTCCAGGTCCTCAGGGAACTGCTTTTGCATAAAGGTATCCTTAATGTCTTTCCATGAGTCTTCAACTGATTTGTCTATAAAGCACTCTGTATATGCAAGGATGAGAATTGTAAGCTTAAGAACTTCCACTGCCTTCTCAGTACTTTCTTCTGAGACTTCTTTAGAGGTAACCTGTCGGGTATTGGGAGGCATCGTTCCAGAAGATGATGAGAGTGCAATGAGATTTGTATCCGAAACACCTGCAAATGAAAGTGCATTCATGGCGACGCATATCAGTTTCAAGATTTTTTATTATTATTTAATACAAGCAAAATTCTCTCTAGACAAGGGCAAAAAGGAGCTTGAATCTAGCTACAAGCATATGCCTATGAAGGATGAGACAAGATGACTTAATCAATCACTAGGGGCAAAAATTGCATCACGACAAGAGGAGGGTGCATGTCAGGGCAAAAATGGTGAGACAAGGCCCAGTAAAGGCTTAAGGATGCGTTTTGCTCTCAAGGACAGGGAGATAAATACTTCAAGGGGGCAGGGTGCAAGCTTAAGGCACAAGGGAGGCTCTCTGATGCTCGTGAATGCGCCATGCACTCAAGGAAAGACCAGCAAGGGCATTGGGCACAACATGAGTGAACATGAGGTCCAACTTGATATATAATTGTTCTTAAATTTGCATACGATGAGCATGATTATTTGGAAACTTCAATATCTTTTAATATTGCATTCCCATTGTTTCATGGGAGTGGTTGAAATTTCACCCCCCAACCTCGGCTGAACAAAAAAATTCACGACTCTGGGGTGGGAATGATCCATATGCATAACCATTCCATCATAACTTTAAGGAGGGGCAGATAATGGATAATGCTCTCAATCCATGATCGTGGTTTTTCAAACCAGTCCATTCATAATTTCATCCCAACAATAAAATCATCTCCCGTGATTGTCAATACCTATAAAATCATCTTCATTTTCCATTATTTTCCTTCAATTTCCTCCTCACATGCAACCTGTGACCTTTCACCTCCTTTTTCTCTTAATTTCCATTATTTTCATAAATAAATATGCCAAAAATGCCTTTGTGCCTTTTATTGCCTTAGCCATTGCCTTTGCCAATTTCCTTAGCCATAAGCAACCAATTGAACACTCCCTAGGTTGTCTTGCCCAACATCCAGTTTGGAATAAGTGTCCCATTCATCCGTGGTTATTGTTTTTAACTTTTATTACATGGAATTTTCACTAGGGTTGTTACATCCACTGCAATGACATTGACTCGGGCAGGAAACTCTACAATGTATTGCATCTTAACCTCCAATGCTTTTGTCAGTATAGATTTGGATGCGGATTGCACACTATTCCATAGTCAAGTCAACTTCATTTGAACTTTAGTTGGTGCAATCACATGCTATAAGATAATGTCTTTGGTGACGTCTGGGTCTTCCTGCCCTGTTTCTTGCCCTATTTGCTCAATGCACTGCTTTATTTCCCGCATAATGACATCCTTGCTTCTTATTTCTCCTAGTGCACCCACAATGGGAATTCCATGTTTCTATATCAAAGAATCCAGATTGTTTTGAATCGATCATAAGTAATTATAGTTTTGGCTACTTGTTCACCAAGATGGGTGTAGTTTCAAATATGGAGCCTCAACTATAGTCTATCCATCTCAACAACAATTTTGTCCTTCTTGACCAAGTATTCTGGGACATAGGTATACTTGGCACCCCCTTCTTGTATCAAGTCTACAACTCTGTTTACAACCTTAAGGAGTTTCAGTATCTCTTGATCTTTGTTCTATATTCCTACCAGTGGTGCCACCATCTCATGTAGGAGAATCATTTCATTGTATAATTGCTTCATAATGTCTTCCATTGGCCTCAATTATTCAATTACAACTGGCTGGAATTCCCTTGTGTTGAGTCTGTTAGAAGACAATCGTTGATTCTTTGTAGTGAGATGATATATTTGTCACTTTGTCATAATCAATTCCCTCCTCAACTCTGCATTCTAGCTCATATGATACTTTGAGTTATCTTGCGATGTTGTGGAAAAAGCATCATTAGCTGCCGTAACTGCTCGAGGATTTCTCTGGGTGTTAGCAGCTATTACCTTCTCAATGGATATAGAGACTGGATGTTTAGGATCATCCAGGAAGTACCTTCACCTTTCTTGCACAATCCTCTTTTTCAACTGATGAAAGGTAACATTGCATACATCCATGACTCTATCTTCTAGTGGAGGTTCAATTCCCATCTCGATGAATGACAAATGGCCACCCATAAGAGGAAGTTTTGAAGGAGTGTCTGGTTCATCTAATATAGGCACAATAACATCCTCTTCTTCTAATTCCGCTTCTATCTCTTGAGCCAACTATTCTTTCTCTAACTTTTGTGCGACTTCCTCCTTGTGTAATTGTCCTTGCTGCTCTTCTTCTACTACCCTCCTCCTTTCCTCTTCTATTTTCCTTATTTCTTCCTCTGTTTTTTTTTTTGGTTCATCTAATATAGGCACAATAACATCCTCTTCTTATAATTCCGCTTCTATCTCTTGAGCCAACTATTCCTCCTCTAACTTTTGTGCGACTTCCTCCTTGTGTAATTGTTCTTGTTGCTCTTCTTCTACTATCCTCCTCCTTTCCTCTTTTGCTTTCCTTATTTCTTCCTATGTTTTTTTTTGGTTCGTCTAATATAGGCACAATAACATCCTCTTCTTCTAATTCCGCTTCTATCTCTTGAGCCAACTATTCTTCCTCTAACTTTTCTGCGACTTCCTCCTTGTGTAATTGTTCTTGCTGCCCTTCTTTTACTATCCTCCTCCTTTCCTCTTCTATTTTCCTTATTTCTTCCTCTTTTTTTTTGGTTCATCTAATATAGGCACAATAACATCCTCTTCTTCTAATTCCACTTCTATCTCTTGAGCCAACTATTCTTCCTCTAAATTTTGTGTGACTTCCTCCTTGTGTAATTGTTCTTGCTGCTCTTCTTCTACTATCCTCCTCCTTTCCTCTTCTGCTTTCCTTATTTCTTCCTTAGTTTTTTTTTTTTGGTTCATATAATGTAGGCACAATAACATCCTCTTCTTCTAATTTCACTTCTATCTCTTGAGCCAACTATTCTTCCTCTAACTTTTGTGCGACTTCCTCCTTGTGTAATTGTTCTTGCTACTCTTCTTCTACTATCCTCCTCCTTTCCTCTTCTGCTTTCCTTATTTCTTCCTCTTTTTTTTTTTTTTTTTCTTCGGGAAAGTCATCCTAATTTCTCTTTTCTTCCTCTTCTTCTGCTGCTCAGCCTCAATTGCACTTTTTCTCAAGGGATCAACTTTAAATTTATGCTACCTTTTGCTGTTGGATCATGCTTAATCCTCTTCCCGGGAGCTACCGTGCTTGCTTGTGTTGTTGCTACTTGTTGTGCCTCTTGCATCCATACATCTGGGACCGATGGAGCTTGGGAAGGACTCATCTCCCAGGCAGTTCTTTCTTAATGTATTGTACTAATTCTTAACCTTTTTGTCCTCTAGAATAGTTATTGGTGCATATCCTCGAGTATACTATATCCTGTCACAATGTTGCCTACATACTTTCCTGGGATCATATCTATGAAAACCCCGAGTTCCAAAATGAAGGTAGTTGAGTTCTTCAATTTCAACTTCCATTGCCTTAAGGCTCTTTAGCTAATAAAGTCCAATCCTCAAAGGGAAAGTGGGCCAAGTAGACTTCTTCCTTCTATGAAGAAGTCCAGACAGTCCGTTGTTCAACTGATAGGCAACTTTTTGCAAAACCACCTTGTCGATCACATAACGTGACATAACATGAGGGGTTATCTGGCATCCAAAGCATCTGATGTACGTGTCATCTGATGTAGCGAACCAATCTGCAATGTCATATAGTGCCTCCTTTACCTGATCGATCGTGCAAGGGGGATCAATTTCATATATCATCTTATATAGTACTGCAAAGAAACGCTGTATGAGTTGGTCGTAAACTCCTTTGAAATTGATTTTTGATAGCACTGTAATGGAAATAGATAAGAAGATTTTCTTGTGGGGTCCAGCTCCATTTCATTCTCGGAAATGTATATCGTGCACATATCCCATCTAGTAGATAAGATGACATATAAAATTTTGGTGCTTGTTTTGCTTGCAAAGTTGGTTTGGCTTGATATGCATGACGCTACCATTCATAAGAAAGGATATATGCCTAGTTGAAGATCTTACCTCTTGTGACAACCAAGTTGAGCGGGAAGATCCAATTCTCTCCAAAGACTTCTGCATTTTTCCGCCCATGCAACCTACAATGCATAGCCATGAGATATTGATAGACATTTATGAGAGTTCTTGTCGGGTATACTACACTTGGTCTATGATAGAATTTGGCTGGCTCTTGGCACTGAGACTTGATGATATCCTTCATGTTGAGGCTTGCCCATGTCACACAGAACTAAGTATTTTCATACTCCCTCAGATTTGACATCTTATAATAAGAGTACATGTCATGTCCAAAATAAGAGGCAATCTTAACACTACTCTCACTACACAAGACCAAATTGGTATCATCCATATGTGACAAGATCCATTCAATGGCCTCTACATAAGGAATCACCGAGAATCTACATGCAATCATGTGTATCCGGGATTACTTAATATTGATATAAATTATTTTCCCTCCAATTCCTCAGGGAATTGCTTATGCACAAAGGTATCCTTAATGTCTTTCCATGAGTCTTCAACTGATTTGTCTATAAAGCACTGTGTATATGCAAGGATGAAAATTGTGAGCTTAACAACTTCCACTGCCTCCTCAGTACTTTCTTCTGAGACTTCTTTAGAGGTAACCCGTCAGGTATTGGGAGGCATCGTTCCAGCAGATGATGAGAGTGCAATGAGATTTGTATCCAAAACACCTGCACATGAAAGTGCATTCATGGGGACGCATATTAGTTTCAAGATTTATTTATTTATATATATATATATTTTAATTTAATTTAAATTTTTTTTTTGGGAGGCATCGTTCTAGCAAATGATGAGAGTGCAATGAGATTTGTATCCAAAACACCTGCACATGAAAGTGCATTCATGGCGACGCATATTAGTTTCAAGATTACAAGCAAAATGCTCTCTAGACAAGGACAAAGGGAGCTTGAATCTAGCTACAAGCATATGCCTATGAATGATGAGACAAGATGACTTAATCAATCACTAGGGGAAACAATTGCATCACGACAAGAGGAGGGCGGATGTCAGGGCAACAATGGTGAGACAAGGCCCAGTAAAATCTTAAGGATGCGTTTTTCTCTCAAGGAGAGGGAGATAAATGCTTCAAGGGGGCAGGGCGCAAGCTCAAGGCACAAGGGAGGCTCATTGATGCTCGTGAATGCGCCATGCACTCAAGGAAAGACCAGTGAGGGCACAGGGCACAAGCTGAGTGAACATGAGGTCCAATTTGATATATAATTGTTCTTAAATCTGCACACGATGAGCATGGTTATTTGGAAACCTCAATATCTTTTAATATTGCATGCCCATTGTTTCATGGGAGTGGTTGAAATTTCACCCCCCAACCTCGGCTGAACAAAAAAATTCACGACTTTGGGGTGGGAATGATCGATATGCATAACCATTCCATCATAACTTTAAGGAGGGGCAGATAATGGATAATGTTCTCAATCCATGATCGTGGTTTTTCAAACCAGTCCATTCATAATTTCATCCCACCTATAAAATCATCTCCCGCAATCGTCTTGAGTTATATATAATTTTTATTTGAACCAATCCCTAGATTGCCATCTTTAGTGCTATGTTGTTCAAAGGATAGAAACAAGAGTTGGATTGTTAACATTAACATTGAGGAACACATTAAGCATCATGTAATCTAATTTAGTATAGATTTTGTCTAATTATTTTATGTTTTTTATTAAAATTTAGTGGACCATTTTTGTGATTATTTATTTAAAATATATTTCTAATTGTATATATAATTTAATAACTTTCAATTGTATTTCTTGGTTTCATGTTTCTTTTGGTCATGCGGCATTCAAATTCTGGTCTCTCAGAGTTCTACTCCGATCAGAGTGATAGATTGGACATGACGAGGATGTAGTCCTACCAAGCTTACAAAAAAAAGTCTATCATAAATAGACATGATGCTTAATTTGCTTTACTTAATTAAAGATTTACACTCCCACATTAGTTTTTATGGAACTTTAAAAATTATATACTTTTAATGTAAATCTCATTTTTATTAATAAAAAGAATTTGCATTGGCTGAAAATTTTTTCAATAAAATTAAAAAAAAAAGAAAAAAAGAAAAGTTCCCCACTCACACTTCTAGGATTTTCCTTACATTTCCACTTTAAGTTATATCTATATGTGTCTTTGTAATTCATTGACAAATGAACAAACACATTTGAGAGCTGAGCGACTGTTTGATGGCCAAACAGAAACAACATAACAAAGAATATGACACCATCTTTGCTTTTAGCGGAAAGAACAAACTACAAACTGATAATACTTTATTGAAATGCTCAGAATCCTTCCTAATTACACACACATGAAAACGATGCCCATTTCCCAGAACCGTACAACACACATTTGCCAAATATTAGTGAACAAATTCATTGTCCAGACGAAATGAGATTTTTTAAGGAAAACTTAATTAAGAGATTTAATGAAAAAGTATTAAGGGAAGCTCATTAAAATGTAGAAAATAATGAAGTTTGGTTACTTTATGAATGAAGTAAATGGATAAGACCAAAAGTGAGTTGTTAAAAATGCAAAGATATTAGAAGAATGAAAAGGCAAAAGAGAGGGTAAGATAAGAATCAATTTATATAAGAATAGAATATGATTACATTAAAATAAGAAAAATGAAGTTTGGTTATTTCAAGAGTGAAGCTAATGGATAAGATTAAAAGTAAGAGTGGTTAAAAATTTAAAGGAATTAGAAGAATGAAAAGATAATAGAGAATTAAGTTATATAAAAATAGAATAGGATTATATTAAAATGAGAAGTATAATGTTTTTTAATCTGAATAGTTTTCTTAAGTTTTTTGTGATGGAAATGATGATGCAGGAGCATCCAGCTAAGGGCACCATGACCGGGTGTTGGTCTCCGCCAAGGTGGAAAGTTTTATCAGTGATTGGTTTCTTTATGTTCAATTTGTCAAAGTAGAATGTAGGACTTTGCTTCTTTTTAATTTTAGTATTAGTTAGGGAACAATCTAGTTAGTTAGGGTCATTGTCTTGTTTGTCTTTAATAAACAATAGTTTAATAACGATTTCTTTCATTTTAGAGAAAAAAGACAAACATGTCAAATGTAAAATCTTGCAGTGCAAGCAGAACCGAATGCATAAACAATTGTGTAACTAATAGAATAGAAACTGAAAAAAAGTAACTGCACAGTTCAAATAACTATGGACAGAAAGTAGAAATGGGAAATTGTGAATCATTCTGAAGGTTCAACGTACGCACACAATAATAAAAGACAGAGAATAATTTATTTCATTTTCGAATCC
Organism: Pinus taeda; assembly: GCA_000404065.3. Classification (NCBI taxonomy): domain Eukaryota; kingdom Viridiplantae; phylum Streptophyta; class Pinopsida; order Pinales; family Pinaceae; genus Pinus; species Pinus taeda. The sequence continues at coordinate 18,100 of APFE031732053.1, forward strand.
ATCCATATGTAATAATCACTGATCTGTCTATCTAAGCTTTCTAGTTGTTGAAATACCTATAAGTAACAAGCACAGTGCATGCACGTTTCTTTCGTTTTCCTCTTTTAAATAATTGAAAGCAGACAAGGAAATTGCACGAGAATTCCCAGCACAAAGGCTGGCCAACAACAAACAAAATTCATAATCAAGACAACTAGGCCCGGTTCGAAGGAGTACAAAACATAATGAGAAAACAAATGCCGAGCAACCACATTCAGAACAGGGGTAACCCAAAGCAAACGAATTCACTGTAATTCTTTCCATTATAAAATAAAATGCCTGTATATCCATAACGGAGTCCAAGTATAACCCTACGGACAGTCAAAGAGCCAAACAAACCAACAAACCCTAGACGAGGGTTTTGGGGACGACCTTCATTGAATACAAATTTACAATTATAAAGGAGTGGAAAACAAGAAGGACTGTATCAAATCAACCCAGGTCGCTTGGCGATGACAGAGGGACATCAACAAATAGGTATTGAAGAACTCGAACCATCAAAACCTACAGACCCTAGCTTTAAATACGAAATTGATGACAGTGACAGAGCCTACCGAGTAAGAGCCGAGGTGTTTATTGCAAGCACGCCCACTGGCAAACCCCCAACCTGCAAGTTGAACCAGGGCAAGATTGTTAGCCCAATTGTCAATAATGAAGGGGAAAAGCAATGAATAAGTGCACGCGCAGAGAGAGTTTTTTCTTTACCTGGAGGGTTTGTAGTGTCGACAGAGCACGGGCCATTGAGCCACAAACCTCAGTGACCAACTAAGACCAAGGAACGAGTTTGTTAGAGACAGAAAAATAGAGGGATTAACATAAATCATGGATGAATAGATTACCTGAAGAGATGTTGTGAATTGAAGAAAGCCACCACGTTTGCAACCTGAAACCTGAATGCATACACAATACCATTAAGTTTAACCAGAAGGACGACCTCAGAACGAACCATAACCGTGGAGTAAAGATAAGTCAAACAACCGCATAAGAATTGTAACCATATACTCACGCAAGCGAACAAAACCATCGTTCTGTGTCAAGGAGCTCAGTAAACTCGTCACCAAGACAGACAACAGAGCCACCCAACAAGTAGCGGAGCCCATAGTTGGCGCAGGCAGAGCCTGTGGCTCATTTTCAAGCAACTGCAGTCAGAAAGAAGACAAAACTACTTCCAGACCAAACCCTCAGCGCAGAAGAAACGCAGAGCAAAAATGACCAAGTAACAATAGGAGGAGGGCTTTTGGCAAAGACTGAGCGGGAAACACAAACCAAGGTAAGTACCGCAACACAGTGATAATTAAGACTGTCATACATGCCACCTTATCAAAGTCCGGAATCATCTGAAGTTTAAACGCAAACCACAATTGTTTAATCCACAAGAAAATCATTGTTAATCATTTAATCAATGATTAATGTAATATTGTGTTATTTAAAATCTTTGTTGTGCGGAACCGTGTAGAAACTTTGGGCTGGTCCCATCATAGTGGTATCAGAGCAGGATTTAAAATTGGCTTGAGAAATGGAGGTAGGAAGGCGAGGTCGTGGAAGAGGTGCTCGGAGGATAGCAGAGGAAGGATTGAGAGAGGAGATCAGGATCCTTACTGCTTGTTTGGAGGCAGTTGAAGCAAGAAGAAGGGATCCAGAGGTAGGTGATGACAACGAAGAAGAAGCTATAGTGACAACAGATGGATTGGATGAAGAAGGACCGGAAATGAGACTGTTGAGGTCAGTCTTATTGGGGAGCAGCAAACCCAAACCAAAATTCCCAAATTATGATGGCAGCTTGTCCACAAAGGTTCTGTTGGACTGGATCAGCGAGTTGGATAAGTATTTTAAGTGTGAAGAGGTCAGTGAAGACCGTAGAGTTAAGTTCGCCGCGACAAAGTTGAAGGGACACGCAGCCCTGTGGTGGGACAATGTCCAAACAGAGAGAAGGAGGTTGAACAAGTTGTCGATCAAGAAATGGTCAAGGATGGTGGCCAAGTTGAAAGGCAGATTTCTCCCTAAGGATTACCAGATTGCACGACATAGGCATGTGCAGAATCTGAAGCAGAAAGGGATGACAGTAAGGGAGTACACTGAAGAGTTTTACCGAGTGAATTTAAGGGCCGGTTATACAGAGGACACCCCAGAGAAAACAACCAGGTATATAAATGGCTTAAGGTTAGAAATATTAGATGAAATCAACATTCTTTCTCCAAAAAACATCGAAGAAGCATATCAGAGTGCTATGAAAGCAGAGGAAAAGATCGCTATGCTAGGAGAGGACGGGGAACCGGCAGAGGAAGAGGACATACTTATGGTAGAGGGTGAACTACTAGCAGTAATGAAGAAGGCAACAGTTCTAAAGCTTCCGGAACAACTGGAAAAGGTGACAGCACGAGAGGTGCTAGGCCATATCAGCGAGACAAGGGAAATGGCCGAGGCAAAGGAGCTGGTTATCAATGCTACAGGTGTCATAAGTGGGGACACAGATCATTTGAGTGTCCTAAGGCAGAACAAGCTGGACAGAGGGGTGCTTACGTCGCACAACCAGAAGAAGCAGAGGCACCTCCCCAAGAAGCAGAAAATGTGCCAGAAACAGGGGAAGCCTTAGTTTGAAACAAGTGTTGCTGAAACCAACCAAGGAAACAGCTGAACAAACTCAGTGGAAAGCTTTGTTTCGAATGGTTTGTAACTCACATGGTAAGTGTTGTAAGCTGATTATTGATGGTGGAAGTACATATAATTTGGTAGCCACAGAGACAGTGGAAAAGTTGGGGTTGAAGCGTTTGAAACACCCCACTCCTTACAAGGTATCATGGCTACAAAAAGGCCATCAGTTGCTGGTAGATGAGCAATGCGAAGTGGAATTTCATATCAGCAGATACAAGGATAAAGTCATTTGTGACATAATGTGGATGGATGTATGTCACATATTGCTAGGTAGGCCATGACATTATGACAAGAAGGTGGTACATGACGGGAAGACAAACTGTTATAAGTTTGTCAAAGATGGGATCAAGCATATGCTTGTGCCCATCAAAGAGGAAGAGACAACGTGAACACGCAAGACGAGAGCGTTTTTAGTGAGCGGAAAGCAGTTTTTGAAACAAGTTGAGGACAACGAGGTGAGCTATGCTGTTGTTAAAAGAGCAAACACGGTGCTGCTACACACAGAGGTGCCAAATTTTCCCACAGAAATCCAGTAGATGTTGTAGGAGTTTAGCGATATAGTGGTGGATGACTTGCCAGATAAACTGCCCCCTAAAAGAAGCATAAGTCATCATATTAACTTTATACCTGGAGCAAGTTTGCTGAATAAGGCAACATATCAGATGAGCCCCAAAGACAATGAGAAGATTAGAAAACAGGTGCAGGAATTACTAGACAAAGGGTTGATAAGGGAGAGCTTGAGCCCTTGCGCAGTCCCAACAATTCTCGCTCCCAAGAAAGGAGGAGAATGGCAGATGTGCACAGATTTGAGGGCCATCAACAAGATCATCATCCGGTACAAATTTCCACTACCATGGATGGACGATATGATGGATTGCTTGAGCGGGGCAACATATTTTTCTAAGATTGATTTAAAGAGTGGGTATCATCAAATTCGAATTCGAGAGGGGGATGAGTGGAAGACAACCTTCAAGACTAATGAGGGACTGTATGAGTGGTTGGTAATGCCATTCGGACTGAGCAATGCACCCAGTACCTTTATGCGGTTAATGAATGAAATGCTGAAAGAATACATCGGGAAGTTTGTGATAGTGTACCTAGACGACATATTAATTTTCAGCAAGACAAGGAAGGAACACTTTCGACATGTTCGAAAAGTGCTGGAAAAATTGCAGCAGAATAAGCTGTTGATAAATCTGAAAAGTGTACTTTTCTACAAAAAGAATTAGTTTATTTGGGCTTCGTAATAGCAGAAAATGAGCTGAAGATGGATCCGGAGAAGATTGCAGTGATAGTCAATTGGCCATCCCCGAAAAGCTTATTTGAGGTACGTATTTTCCAAGGGCTGGCGAGTTTTTATCAAAAATTTATAAGAAATTTCAGTGAAATCTGCGCACCTATGTTGGACACCATAAAAAAGGCAAGTCAACCTTTTCGATGGACTGAGGTAGCAGAGATGAATTTTCAGCTACTAAAGAAGAAGATCACAGAGAGATTGATCCTAAGATTTCCAGATTTTAAAAAGCTTTTTCAGGTTCGCTGTAATGCAAGCAGTACGACCATTGGAGCTGTACTTAGCCAAGAGGATAAACTTGTTGCATTTTTCAGCAAGAAGTTGAATGAAAGCAGGCAGAAATATTCATCCTACGACAAGGAATTTTATGCTATCGTCCAAGTGCTAAAGCATTGGAACTATTTGCTGGGGAATGAATTTGTTTTGTTCTCAGATAATTCTGCATTGCAGTATGTGACACAATAGCACAAGCTGAATCACAAACATGCTAAGTGGGTGGAATATTTGCAGAGTTTCACTTTTGTGTTGAAACACATAAGCGGATAAGCCAACAAGGTGGCAGATGCGTTGAGTAGGAGAGCCTTACTCTTGCAGGAGAGTACTATACAAGTGTTGGGTTTTGAGCACTTGAAAGATTTGTATCAGACTAACACAGATTTTAAGGAGGCTTATGAAGCGTGTCAGAATCCTTTGGTGAGAGACAATAGTCCATGGTTGGACTATAATTTATAGGAGAAGCTGTTGTTTATGGGAGGACAACTATGCATTCTTGATTGCTCGATGAGAGAGAATATCATTCGGGAGAAGCACAGTGGAGGTCTAGCCAGACATTTCGGCGTAGACAAGATATTAGAAAAACTCAACCATTTTTACTTTTGGCCAAAAATGCGAAGGGATGTACAGAGATTTGTGACCAGATGTAAAGTGTGTCAGTTGGAAAAAGGACACAATCAAAACATGAGACTTTACACACCATTGCCCATTCCTAGACCGTGGGACTCAGTCAGCTTGGACTTCGTCTTGGGTCTACCAAGGCACAGCGGGGTTATGACTCGATGATGGTAGTAGTGGACCGATTTTCGAAGATGGCACATTTCATCCCTTGCAAAAAAACTAGCGATGCTACTCACGTGGACCACTTGTTCTTTACAAAAATTGTCAGGCTACATGGTTTGCCTAAGTCTATTATCTCTGACAGGGACGTGAAGTTTACAGGGCACTTTTGGTGCACCCTGTGGAAGAAGATGGATATGCAGTTGAGTTATAGCTCTGCTTATCACCCGTAGACCGACGAGCAAATAGAGGTGGTAAACAGAAGTCTGGGGAACCTGCTACGGAGTTTGATTGGTGAAAATTCATGGATGTGGGATCGAGTACTTGCCCAGGCAGAGTTTGCTTATAACGACTCGCCCAATCATAGCACGGGTTGCAGTCCTTTTCAGATCTTGTATGGCATGCATCCTTGTGGAATGCATGAATTACGAGATCTGGGACAATAAGAAAGATGGAGTGCTGACGGGGAAGACTTCGCTAACGTGATGAAAGATTTGCATGAGCAAGTGAAAATTAAATTGCAGGACATCAATAAAAAATATAAGCAGCAAGCAGATTTGAAATGGAGAGAAGTGCAATTTAATGTTGGGGATGAAGTCCTTGTGCATCTGCTCAAGGAACGTTTCCCTAGAGGTGCATACAACAAGCTGAAGTACAAGAAGATAGGTCCCTTCAAAGTCCTCTGGAAATTTTCAGCGAATGCCTATGAAATACAGCTACCACCATGAATAGGCATTTTGCCCATCTTTAATGTAGCAGATATGTTTCCATACACTGCTGGTTCAGAGGAAGATAGTACCACACGGCTTACACGGGACACCCAAGATGGAAGTGAAACTTGGATGAGACAAATTCCTTACATTCAACCTCCCGAGATCGAGAGAATCCTCAATACTTAGGTGGCCAAACGAACTCGGCAGAAGGAGTATTTGCAATATTTGGTCAAGTGGAAGAACCATCATATTGAGGACAATTTGTGGCTTGATGCCAGGCATATAGAGCAGGCGGGTTCTTTAGTCGAGAAGTTCATGGACCACGGTCAAGATTTCTTTTTACCTCGGGAGCCTAATGCAGGAGCATCCAGCTAAGGGCACCATGATCGGGTGTTGATCTCTGCCAAGGTGGAAAGTTTTATCAGTGATTGGTTTCTTTATGTTCAATTTGTCAAAGTAGAATGTAGGACTTTGTTTCTTTTTAATTTCAGTATCAGTTAGGGAACAATCTAGTTAGTTAGGGTCACTGTCTTGTTTGTCTTTAATAAACAATAGTTTAATAACTGTTTCTTTCATTTTAGAGAAAAAAGACAAACATGTCAAGTGTAAAATATTGCAGTGCAAGTAGAACCGAATGCATAAACAGTTGTGTAACTAATAGAATAGAAATTGAAAAAAAGTAACTACGCATAGTTCAGATAACCGTGGACAGAAAGTACAAATGGGAAGATGTAAATCATTCTGAAGGTTCAACGTACGCACACAGTAATAAAAGATAGAGAATAATTTTATTTCATTTTCGAATCCATCCATCTGTAACAATCATTGATATGTCTATCTACGCTTTCTAGCTGTTGAAATACCTATAAGTAACAAGCACAATGCATGCATGTTTCTTTCGGTTTCTTCTTTTAAATAATTGAAAGCAGACAAGGAAATCGCAAGAGAATTCCCAGCACAAAGGCTGGCCAACAACAGACAGAATTCATAATCAAGACAACTAGGCCTGGTTCGAAGGAGTATAGAACAGAACGAGAAAACAAACACCAAGCAACCACACTCAGAACAGAGGTAACCCAAAGCAAACAAATTCACTGTAATTCTTTCCATTATAAAATAAAATGCCTGTATATCCATAACAGAGTCCAAGTATAACCCTACGGACAGTCAAAGAGCCAAATGAACCAACAAACCCTAGACAAGGGTTTTGGGGACGACCTTCATTGAATACAAATTTACAGTTATAAAGGAGCGAAACACAAGAAGGACTATATCAAATCAACCCAGGTCGCTTGGCGATGACAGAGGGACATCAACGAACAGGTATTGAAGAACTCAGACCATCAAAACCTATAGACCGTAGCTTTAAATACGAAATTGATGACAATGACAGAGCCTACCGAGTAAGAGCCGAGGTGTTTATGCCAAGCATGCCCACTAGCAAACCCCCAACCTGCAAGTTGAACCAGGGCAAGATTGTTAGCCCAGTTGTCGATAATGAAAGGGAAAAGCAACGAATAAGTGCACACGCAAAGAGAGTTTTTTTATTTACCTGGAGGGTTCGCAGTGCCGACAGAGCGTAGGCCATTGAGCCACAAACCTCAGTGACCAACTGAGACCAAGGAACGAGTTTGTTAGAGACAAAAAAATAGAGGGATTAACATAAATCATGGACGAATAGATTACCTGAAGAGACATTGTGAACTAAAGAAAGCCACTATGTTTGCAACCTGAATGCATGCACAATACCATTAAGTTTAACCAGAAGAACGACCTCAGAACGAACCATAACCATGGAGTAAATATAAGTCAAACAACCGCATAAGAATTGTAACCATATACTCACGCAGGCGAACAAAACCATTGTTCTGTGTCAAGGAGCCGAGTAAACCCATCACCAAGATAGACAACAGAGCCTCCCAACAAGTAGCGGAGCCCATAGCCAGTGCAGGCAGAGCCTATGGCTCGTTTCCAAGCAACCGCAGATAGAAAGAAGACAAAACTACTTCCAGACCAAACCCTCAGCACAGAAGAAACACAGAGCAAAAATGACTAAGTAACAATAGGAGGAGGGGTTTTTGCAAAGACTGAGGAGCGAGAAAGGAAAACCAAGGTAAGTACCGCCAGCACAGTGATAATTAAGACTATCATAAATGCCACCTTATCAAAGTCCAGAATCATCCGAAGTTTAAATGCAAAGCACAACTATTTTATCCACAAGAAAATCATTGTTTAATCATTTAATCAATGATTAATGTAATATTGTGTTATTTAAAATCTTTGTTGTGTGAAACCATGTGGAAAATTTGGGCTGGTCCCATCAAATGATTAATTCTAGCAATGATCACAGGGAATTTAGGGAAGCTATTGGGACTAAGAGGCATGCCAAAAATCTGAATAGGGATGATGGTTGGAAATTAAGTAAGAGTTGGATTCCGGCTCTCTCTTCATGATTCTTCCACCCTTTCTTATCCATGCTCTGCTTTTATTTCGGTCTGGTTTCTCATTTTTCCCTTATTATCCTTATTATTTTTTTAATTTCTTATGTTTAATTTCCTCTCTTTAAACTATGCTTATCCCCTTAACTCTTCTTATCTCCCCTCTCAACCTTTCATCTCTCTTAATCTTGGATTTTGGTTTTATATCCCCTCTTGACCTTTCATCTCTTTGAATATTGGAACATTTTTTTTTTTGCATTATTATTAAGTGTATTGATACTACTAAAATATTTATACCCCTAATCATACCACCCTTCTAACTCACTAATATTAAAAATTCTTTACCTAATACCCTGTCACAAATTATGATTAATTTTTTTAATAAATAATCATATTAAATTATTCCCAGCAGCTAGCTTTCAACTAAATAGGGACTAGTCAATCCATAACAAATATAAATATATAAATATTAATAAATATGATTAATAAATAATTATACTATATAAATTTAAAAATATTGAAATATTATTTATTTATTATATTATTATATTATATTATATTATTATTATTATTATTATTTTTTTTTTTTTTTTTTTTTTTTTTTTTTTTTTTTTTTTTTTTAATACTTTATAACAATAGCTTTTAATCTAAATATAGAATATTTTATTATATATCTCATTCTTAAATAATATTTGATTTTTCCCATTAACTAATTTACCAACAACTAATTCTCAACGGCTAACTCTGGGTAATGATGCATCCTTGCTATTTATTCCTTTAGATTGATTGATTTCCCACCTTGTCCTGAGGATGAACCACATTGGTTGGTTCGAAATGTCAACCAAATCCTAGCTATGTGATTAATCCGAGAAGACTTATATCTATAATAATTTATATTAATTTAAATATAATAATTTTATATTATTTGATATATAAAGGAAGGAAACGTAAAACGTAATTAAAAAAATGTTAATAATAATAATAATAAAATGAATATTGACCATAAATAAAATATTGCAATATACAGAAGTAAATAGAATATCTCAATAAAAAAATTAAAAATAAAACATTATAATGTGCATGTTTTGAACAAATACACCAAAAATATGCCCAAAAAACGACAAAACATCAATGACTTACCCTAAGCTTTCTAGGCAAAATCTAACTATTTGATATTTTTTGTTTTGTTTTTTTAGCTAATATCCAATAATAAAAATTTTCAGCAAGATTATGACTTTATCATTATTCAAAATGTGTTTTTTAATGCATAAATGTATTCAACACTTGGAAAATCCTAGGACATACAACTCAAACTTATGATGTCAACAAACCTTTGCAGTTTTAGAGCAAAATTAACCAGAAAATATGCCAAAAAAACCGAAATGTCAAAGAGTTAGACTATGCATTTTAGGTTCAATCTAACTATTCAATTTTTTTTCTTTTTTAGGCAAAACCATATCATAGAATTTTTAGCTAGATTGTGATTTTTTGTTGTTTAAAATGTGTGTTTGAATGCATGTATTTTTGTTGTTTAAAATGAGTTTTTGAATGCGTAATTCTATTTCACCAGCTCAAATTTTTTTTTGACACACTTGGATTGTATAGATTTCATAGCTCAAACTTACAATTTCAACAAATCCCTATCAGATTTCAAACAAAATTGACTAGAAGATATGCCACCAAAAAATGATCAAAGGTCAAAGATTTAGAATACTCTTTTTAGGTGCAATCTAATTGTTCAATGTTTTAGTTTTTTTGTGTGAAATCCAATGATAGATTTTTTAGCAAGATTTGATGTTTCCTTATTTAAAATGTGTTTTTGAATGCATCGATGGATCCAACCTTTTGAAAACCCCTAGGACATTGAGATTGTCCATATTACACAATTGAAACTTATAATTCCAATAAGTCCTACTAGGTTTCAAACAAAATTGGCAAAAAATTATGCCCATAAAAGGACCAAAACATCAAAGAGTTAGAGTATGCTTTCAAGTGCAGTTTAGGTATTCAATTTTTTTCCTTTTTTCCCCGAAATATGGCGACAAACTTTTGACAAGATTGTGATTTTTCATTATTTAAAATGTATTTTTGAAGATAAATGGATTAAATGCCCTAAAAACCCCAAGACACTCAGATGATGTAGATTACACAATTCAAACTTATGGTTCCAACATGGTTCCAACAAATCCCTACCATATTTCGGGAAAAATTGACTAGAAAATATGCTGAGAAAAGGACCAAAATGTAATGACCCTCTTCGAATGATCACTCAGAGATAGAGAGTCAGGATATTTTGCCGATAAAAGAGAGATTGTAGCTCACTCTTATGGCATGCATAATCATTTTCTCATATCGATTTAGAGAGCTCTTATGGATTTGGAGTGATAAGGGTGAAATCCTTGAGGAAATTGGTTTAAATGGGGCAACAAATCCACCCTAGTTGATAAGAAGGAAAGATCAATTAGATATTTCACCAATATTTGTTTCTCAAGATTCATCTCATTGTCGGGTTGTGAGTATAACCAGAGATCATGGGATTTTTGGAGGTCGTATTTTCCATTTGCAATTTGTGTGGGGAAAAGGGGGTCAATTCACTCATAGTAAGACCATGGGATCACTTGAGGATGTTATATCAGTTATTATCGGTGAGTTGAGGGTACTTTTTTGGGTAGTTTTAGCCCAAATTTTTGTTTCCCTAGCCAACACCATTTTCCCTCAGCAGTGCGAGCATCATTTGTTGGGCCATGGCATCAAAAGGGAGGGTCAAACCAACCATCAAATCTTTTCCAGTATAGTAATTCATAGTAGTGTAAGGGGAAATTTCAACCTATCGTCATCTCCTATTTTTCCAGCAAATAGTGCCATTAGCCATGGTCATTTATGGGCTTCTAGAAATTTATTTTTGTAACTCAAAAGGTTGTTCAACTTGTAATTCCACTTAATAAAACAAAACAAAATAAAGTGGTTGAGTTTCTTTGCAAGAGTAATTTTTTTATTGCGGTATGATGGTTGAGTTATTTGTTTAGCAATAAGAGATTTTTACAGTGGTATTAATAAACAAATATGTTATATTTGTTGAATTTATTTGTTGTGATATTTTGTTTTGGGAATATTAGTTGAGGTCTAGAAAGATGAGATTTTACACAAAATGTCAAAAAATTAGAATATGTTTTTTTAGGCATAGTCTAATTATTTTTTAGGCATAGTTTGGATGGAGAAACTTCTCCCTACCTTCGCCTTTCGTTCTGGTGGTGTTCGATCTTTTCTTTGTGCGACAGATGTTGCCACTAAGTGTCACCTCGTGTTGCTCTTTTTGTCGTTTTTCCACCTTCCAAAAAGACTCCCCCATTTATTCCCCTAGTTCGGTTCCACCATGAAGAACCATTATGCTTACACTATCACCGCACCATGGAGTTTCCACATAGCTTCTCCTAGCCCTTACGAACACTCTAGCGATAACGGAAAGGGAAATCCTATAAAGAAAATATATGTTTCCTATAAAAGAGTGGAACTCTCACATACAAAACCTTTGTTAGGTTAACTGTAAAAAGGAAAAGCTAAAGACATAGGTTATTAAGCTAAAGCTTTAAAAGTTGGAGAGCCTAATTTTTTCTCTTTTTCTTACATATAGAAGTTTTTTAATTTAATAGCTATTAAGGTTTCCCTAAACCTTGGACTCAAAATCTCATTGTTTTTTAGAAGTGGGGATAAAATTAACCCTTCTAGTTATAGGACAATGATGATTAGCCCCATTTTAGCCAAGCTATATGAAAGTATTTTGGCAAAGAAGATTGAAATTTTGCTTAAAAGCGGTGGGAAAAGAGCTAAAGATCAAGCTAACTTTGGAGACTACCATTCAATTGCAGATCATATTGTTATGCTTAGGATCATTTTGGAGGAGTGTCACAATAATAAAACCAATCCCATTTGTTGTTTCATTGACTTTAAAAATCATTTTGACACTATTCCAAGGACCAACCTTTGGAATAGACTAGAAGAGGTAAAAGTTCGTTTCAAGTTGAGAACTACTATACTAAGGCCTTTTCAGAGTGTTATTTCCAGGTTTAGGAACACCAAGGGATGGTTGGGAAAAATTCATTGTAATATAGGGTAAAAGCAAGGTTGCACCTTATCCCCTACTCTCTTTGGCATATGCATTGATAAGTTAGAATATTGGTTGGAAAATTATATTTGTACTAGCTCATCTCTTGATGGGACATTCATCATCTTTATTCTTTATGCTCTTGATATTTTTCTTATGGAACAAAATCCATATTACCTCAATAAACATTTAAGAATCCTCAAGGACTTATGCTCTAGTATGGTTATGACTATCAGAACTAAAAAAACAAAGATTGTGCTATTCAAATCCAAAAAGTATCACTTATGACACTTTCATATATGACTACAATAACTTGAAGGAAGTTCCTTCATATAAATATCTTTGAATTCATATTCATCACAAGCTCAAGTGTGAGAATGATAAATGGTGAGCATAAAGCTTATGATGGACTTGAAAACAACTGTCAATTAACAAACCTTTAACTATGGAATAAATAAAAAAAACTCTTCTTTGATACTCTTGTCACTCATATTATCTTATACAAATACAAAGTTTGAAGATGTAGCATGTCTAAAGAATCTTAGAAAAAGATAGAGAAAATCCAAGAGAACTTTATAACTTATAATCTCAAACTTAAAGACAATACACCTTATCCTATCCTCCACATAAAAGTGAAATCCCCCCCTTCCGCATAGGGTGCACAACCATGATAAGGTACTTAATGTACAAGAACAAGATAAACAACAAGAATAACAAGAAGCTACCCAAAATTGCTTCAAACTTCTTGCCAAAACCACTAGGGTGACATCAAGATGTCAAGTCTTTCTAAATCATTTGGGGAGATAGAAAGATGTCACTTTATACAATATCGATAATATTAAAAATATCATTACTTCTAAATTTAAAGAGAATTTATCGTGCAATAAAGAACAAGAAGATAGTTTAAGGAACCTAAAATGCTTCAAGGAAGTGGTCAACCCTAAACTAGAAGATCAAAAGTATCTCTACATTCTGACTAGTGCAAAGAAGAAAATCGACATTGCTAAAATTGAAACCAACTCGTATGAGCTATATAGTAAAACCGGGTGTTGTACAATTCCCAAAACACCATGGGATGTGAGAATATGTTACCTTGTGATACTAAGAGGCCTAAAGATGAAAAACACTTTCTCTTAGAGTACCCTACATATATTCAAATTAAACCACATTTTTTAAATATTTGTCACAATACCAACCTTCCTAACCTCCCAAGTCAACAAAACTATGATGATCTCATAAAACTTCTCTTAATACTTACTAAGTACAGAAATAAAAGTTTGAAGCAATTTATATAAGTTATTCTATTTCTTAAAGCACCCGCACGCGCGCGCGCGCGCACACACACACACACATATATATATATAATTTAAAATAGTATTGAAATATTTTATTTATAATGAAATATTTAATATATATTAAACATCATATATTAATTTTAAAATAAACCTATTTTTTATTAAATTAATTAATTAATTAATTAATTAATTTTTATTATTATTATTTTTTTTTTAATTTTTAATTTCTCATTAAATATATTTATATTTATATATATTAAACAAAACACTACAAAGACCAAATAAATGAAGGTGAAGGAGAGCGTCACTTCGTTGCTGGTTTACAATAATGGATAGATAATTTTCCACTTTAAAATCAGCCACATATTCCAATAATTAAAACAGCTATTTTTAAGTTGTTCCTAATTCCACATCGAATTATATGTGGTGAACATTTTAAAACTCTCTCATGTTTTTAGCATATATAAGTGTACGGGAAAGTAGTTCTAATTTTTAGATTTGTTATCCCGTTGATTACAAAATCTCGAAAAGCATAAAATATATAATTGTATTTATGGAAAGCATATCTAATTTTAATTTCGTTATAATGTTGATTACAGAATCTTGAAAAACATCAAATCCATTTATACTAGTTTAATTGGTATTTAAAATTCTATATAATTGATGCATGATTTTTAATTATTATTATTATTATTTTTTTAAAATTAAAATATAAAATGATTGATAATGAATATTTTAATTTTTTTGTTATTTTATATATCAAATTTTTTTGTAAGCTTTGGTAGGACTCTCCCATTTTCATGTCCATTACATACCTCACTATGGAGAAGGGTAGCCCAAGATTTGAACCCAAGACTTCCGGTTTGGTGAGACTTCATTTCCACGGCCACTGATGCTTGAGCTACCCCATACGGACATTTTATATATCAATTTAACATTCATTTATTTTTCTAGTTTTTAGAGTTAATTTAATTTGTCATGATATTAAGAATGTAAAATTAAAGTTTTTTTAGTATTTTTTTTGGTGGTTTGAATTTAGATATAAAGTTTTAAATTTTCATAAACATAAAATGTAACTGATTTTTTAATGATTAAATCAATACAAAATTAGGTAAAATTGACAGAGGTTTAGTTCCATAGTGAACACAACTTGAATGATGGTATCACAATGGCAACAACACATAAATTGCGAGCCTATAGCTCAGAGCCGAGTGGAAGATCGTGGCGATGGCAACCAACCAGTGAAGATTTCTCTCCTCGAGGCGCCATGTGCCAGGCCTATAGCTGAAAACATACCATCTCACAGGTGCGATATGATAGCATGCTATATCTATAGACTTTTTGCAGGACAATCTTTATTCTCTTGCCACGTTCCCCCCACTCACTTACCCACGGTCGTTTTCTGAACACGGTGCCATGCATGGCTATCCCGTGTCTTGCTCATCCCACCTGTAAAAGTTTTCCGACATAGCCTGTCTACTGTTCTTCTACATATTCTCAACGCCACCTGTGACAAAATTTTGGCCCGGTCTTAGCTACCCTGTGCCCTTTGGCGAGGGGATGCTACTGCTTTGCGACACTCTCTATAGTACTGGGACTTCTCTTAATACTGTTTTCTTTGTGATGATACCTACTTCAAAATCTTCTGGTTCAGTTTTTGCTGGCACTTTTGTGGCACACTTCCCTCGGCTTCGACTCGGATAAGGTCAGTATCCATTTTCGAATCCTTAGATACTAGATATATGAAATGCTAGATATCTAGATAATCAATATCTAGAGTTTACCGAGCTCACAGGAAGATAATGAACGCTCGTTTTTCTATTCTCATTTCCTATCCTGTATATTTCACGTCTTAGCTTAATGTGAAAGAGATGGGTTTTTAGTGTTCTATTCTCTGATGAAAATTTTATAGATTTTGGAACGAACTTTCTGCTGCCTATTTGTTACAGTATACTATAATCTCCCATGATCTGGTCGATTTTTTCCAAATGATTTTGGAATCCTATGAAAAATTTCAGGAATTTTGTTGTTATTACTAGGCCATGTTCTGATTGTCGCTTTAAAATTGGCCCTTAGTGGTGCATTTTTGAGGTTCGTTATTGCTATACCATTTGCCCCGTGGTATCCTCGTAATTTCATTCATCTCCATTCACTGTGGATTAGATTTCCCCGTTGCCGAACTGGTTTTTCCGACCATTTTCCGGCATTTTGGTTTGAGGTAGCTTCCGTATCTGTCTTAACTCCTGCCTCGTCCTATCTTCCTACTCTCGGTTAAGTTAGGTGGATTTCTTTCAATAGGCCTTCAATTTTCTGGATCTTCGTAAGCCGTCATATTCACCTCCTTCCTATATCCTCTATTTCTCATACTCATAAGTACTGACAGCCATCTCCTCCTCATTGACTATTTTTGGTCCGTTTTACTCATCCTTGCCTCTTTCTATTAATACCTGGAGAATTCTGTCCAGCCTTTTATCTCCTCGGTATGTATGAGGTGTACTTTCTCCATACTTTGTTTGAGGACTATATCCCGTGGAGCTAAGAAAATCTAATAATTTGAAATATCTATCCTATTATCCCATGCTTCTCCATACTTTGTTTGAGGACTATACCCCATGGAGCTAAGAAAATCTAATAATTTGAAATATCTGTCCTATTATCCCATGCCTCATTTACTCCCCTATCCTGTCCCCCTGTGGATAGGCGGATTTCCTCTTACTGATATGATGGAGTTACTCCACGTGGAATCTGACTTGACGGAATCAGTAAAAGTTGCCATGGAGGAAGAAACATTTCACTTTGATACTGTTAAGTCATCTTGATGGCACTCCAAGCTGGCAACCCACTTGCAGAATTCCCTACAGGTCTCTAAACAGGATGTTGTTCCTCCCTCTGCTCCCCGCAGGAAAACCAATCAGCGACCTGCCAAGATCATCCCTTTCCCTGTTGCTATATGTTTGGACGAGATCATGCTGGCAGACCGTATTGCAAGTTTGCAATCCCGTGCTCTTATTGGGAAATGGCACTTTCTTGACATGGATGATGTCCAGATTAGGAAATGGATAGGAGCTAGATGGCGGTCGCTCATTGGGTACACTCCTACCATTGTTTGTCTGATGAAAGGCTGGTAAAGCTTTCATTTTTTGAAAGTGAAGGACCTCAACACCATTTGGAGGCTCCCATGGGTGCATGGACGGAGCTTTCTGGCCCTCCACAAATGGTATATAGGACTTGACCCGCTTAGGAACACCCCTCAGAACAATTATATATGGGTCAGATTACCTGCACTCCCTATTGAACTGTGGACAAAAGAATTGCTTGCATGTATTGGAAATGCTATCAGGAAGTTCGTTTACGTCGACCCTAGATTCCTAGGCGCTAAAGACAAAAGGGTCGCTTGGATCCTGGTGGAGAAAGATTATAGGGGTGGCTTTTCGGATCATGTTGATCTGCTCTGGGGGGCATTATCTACCTGTCAAAGACTCAACTATTGGGGAGTCCCTTTCAGGTGCTCCCTCTGTCACAAAACGGGACACCTCAAGCACAAATGTCCGTGGCATACAAATGAAAAGATGAGATATAAGAATCATGGGGTATATCAGAATTCCCAGGCCATGGCTTCTCAACTTGGTTCCGAGGATGATGAAAAGATTTTTTTTAGCAGGAATTCCCCTATTGCAGAGATTTCCCTGGTTAGGCCACGCCATGTTTCCATCTCCCAAGACTTGCCGGGGGAGACTTTTCACCGTCCTTTCTTCTCCCCCAGAAATCATAAACCTTCCTCCATAAACTTTCTGAGGTCCAATTCGATGGGGGATTTCTTCAGCTCGGGTGTTAATGCCATTTCCTCCCAACTGCCTTCTCCTGAACCGTCACCGAATATTCCCATCATTTCACCTTCCCCCATTCCGAAGAATATTTTCGAATCACAAATGAACATAAATATTCTCAATATTCCATCGTCCTCTTCTTCTCCTACTCGATCTGGTCATCCCCCTTTACCATTTCTCACCATACCTCGATCGTATCCCATAAATCCTCATAGGGTAAAGCCCCCTCGATCTTGATTTCTCCCCCGACATCTCCTTTCTCATCCCCTACAAACTCATTGGGCAGCGACCTGGATATGCTTCTATAGAGGGAGTCTCTTGACCTGTTGCCCCTCACTATAAATAAACCTTGAATGTCTACTTCCCCTGTCATCAACCCCAATTCGGTGAAAAACATCATCGTCTGGCGAAAAAACAACAAGGGTAGTAGGCATTTCAGGGGGAGAAAGGGAATTTCTAAAATTAACTTCCTGGAATCCTCCTTAGTTGACATCCCCATTGCCAATCTTCCTGAATGTGGGCCTCTTAGAGCAAACTTGCCCGAAAAGAGTGCAAAATGATGAACTTTCTTTCGACCAACATAAGGGGTCTTGGAGCTGATCTAAAATTTTTAGCTCTAAAGGATTTATTTATGTCTTCTTCTTACATGATGATCTTAATATAGGAGACTATGCACAACAGACAAGACACTATCTCTTTTTTTAGACGCATGCTGCCAACCTGGTATATGGCAGCTACAGAGAAGGCTGGTCTCTCTGGAGGCTTGGCGGTCCTGTGGGACCTGAGATGGATTTATGCAATCACGTTCCGTTGCCTAGGGGGAATCTTGATAATCTCTAAGCAGAGGGGCTGTGTGGAGTATTATCACATATTAAATGTTTATGCACCCTATAAAGAGAGAGCAACATATTGGAACGATTTCCTTTCATCAGGTATTATGGAGATCGAGACGCTTATCATTGCCAGTGATCTTAATTGCACATTGGGACTTGACGAGGTTTGGGGAAGGGGGAAAAAGGCGAACCCGGTTGGTGAAAAAATTAGAGAAGCGCTGTTGCATTATAACTTTGTAGACGTTTGTTCAAAATCCTTATCACCTAAATGGTACACAGAAGGTTGGTAGACGCCTTTATCACGAAAAGATTGGACATGTTCATTATGCATGAAAATTTAATAGGAAAGTTTGGTATCCCGAGCTCTCATACCCTTCCAGTTTTTATTTCGGATCACCGGCCGATTACACTGCAATGGTTCAAACAACATTCGCGGATGAACTATCCCTTCAAATTCAACAGGATTTGGCTTGAAGATGAATCTTTCAACAACATTATCCGCGAATCTTGGCATTCCAATGATTTGAGTTCTAGAAGCTCCCTGTCGGAAAAATTGATTGGTAAGATGGAATGTCTGCGAGAAAAAGTTAAAGAATGGCATATTCTAAAAAAACAATCCAATCGTTTAGAACTACAAGAGATCAAAAAGGAATTAGAAATCATTGCAAAAAGTATGTCAGCCCACCCCCTTTCATGGAGTTCTCATTCTCGGCTGTGGGAACATGAGAAAAAAAAACAACAGCTATTATCCATTGAAGAAAGGACTTGGCATTTAAAGAGCCAAGCCACCTGGTTAAAGGAAGGTGACAAAAACACTAAATTATTCCACCGGTTTGCAAACAAAAGGCGGGCTACCAATTCTATATGGAAAATCAAGTGCGAAGATGGTAGAACAATGCACACACAGGAGGAGATATCCAAAGAAGCGTTAAAACACTTTGAAATGGCATATAAGCAGGAGGACACTAGAGAGATAAATGACATTATGTGGGGCATCGAACCTTTCCCTGTTATGTTCGATGAAGAAGATAATGAAAGAATTTTTGCTGCTGTAATGGAGGATGAATTATTTTCTGTTATGAAATCATTCAAAAAAGATAAGTGCCCTGGTCCTGACGGCTGGACCATTGATATTTTCATACAATTTTTTGATATGATGAAAAATGAAATATTAGGAATGGTGGAAGAAACCAGAAAAAGCGGCAAGATTAATCATATCATTACTTCTACCTATATAGCATTGATCCCAAAAAAGAGAGACTCTTTATCATTTTCCGATTACAGACCTATATCACTATGCAATACTATCTATAAAATCATCTCAAAAGTAATTGCAGAAAGTACCTGTGGAAAACTCTCTCTTTATCTCTCAAAGGAACAACATGGTTTTCTGAATGGCAGGAATATATTAGATGCTGTGTCTATAGCTCAAGAAGCCCTACACTTTATGCACACAAAAAAGTTAGTAGCGGCCATTCTTAAAATAGATCTCAGGAAAGCCTACAACTGCCTAGATTGGAGCTACCTGAGGTGTCTTCTCATAAAGATCAGGCTAAATGATCAGTGTACAAAATGGATTATGGCATGTGTGGAAGGAGTAAACTCTGCCATACTCATCAATGGATGTCCCTCTACTTTCTTCTTGGATAAAAGAGGTCTTCGTCAGGGATGCTCCCTGCCCCCCCTGTTATTCATATTAGTTATGGATACACTCAGTCTTCATCTAAAAAGGGTTGTGGATATGGGGAGCATTGGCCCGCTTTATATAACCAGGGGATGCTATTTCTCTCATAACCTCTTCGTGGACGATATCCTACTTTTTGCTACGCTTTGTAGACAATATTGGCTTATTGTGCACGAGTTATTAATATCCTTCCAAAGAGCAACATGATTATGTATAAATGAAGGAAAATCATCATTTCATTATGGGAAGGTCGATATGAATGATATGGAATATATTTCTCAGTTGTACAGAATTCAGGCTATTTCTATTAAGGAAGGTATGAAATATCTGGGTTTCCAACCAAAGCCCTCGGCATATTCCATATTCGACTGGTCATGGAGTATCAATAAATTTTATAAAATGATATCGGGATGGGAATACAAATGTTTATATTTGGCGGGTAGGATGATACTCTCCCAATGTGTACTTGCTCAATTATCAGTTTATTGGGCGCACCTATATTATATACCTTCTGCCATCATAAAAAATTAAACAGTTTGATGGCCAGCTTCATCTGGGGAGGAGGCAAAGAAAAGAGAAAATATCATCTCACAAAACTAAAAAACATATCCCTCCCAAAGAAAATGGGGGGTTGGGGCATCATGCATCTTCGCAGTTTCGGTATGGCCCTTCTATGTAAATCTATGTGGAGAGCTGTTTTTGGAGATAGCCTTTGGAGTATTGCTATGAAAATAAAGTATCTTGGGAATAAAGACATCACTTTTTGGTACAGGAATAGATCGCTTGGCCCTTGCCAAGGTTCGACCATTTGGAGAAGTTTCAAAAAGGTATCTCAATTCTTCCTTAAGAGGTTGATATGGAAATTACAATCTGGTAACAACATTTTAATTGGCTTCGATTCTATCTTGGGTGTACAAACAGAATCCCCCATCCCACAACAACTTCTCATGTCCCTTCATCAGATAGGTCTGTTCTATTGGGCACAAGTCTTACAAGGATGGTAGGGAACTATTCCAATTTGGAAATCGGCCATAGCGCTATGCCTTGATGGAACTTTAATTGAAATATGGAACAAGATTATATGGGATATGAAACACGCGGGGTTTTATAAAACAGAGGAAAATGACAGCATTGTCTTGCAGATAAAGGAATGAAAATCCAATATATTAGTCAAGGATATATATCTCTCCATGAACGAAAATTTAATGGATGCCTCTCGGAGAATATTTCCCAAGTCCTTTTGGAAATCAGGTTGTCCACTCAAGATCATTCTATTTGCATGGCTAGTATTTCATGATAGAAATCTCACTTGGAATAATCTGTAGAAAAGGAACTGGAATGGGCTAGCCATATGCTCAATTTGCCTTGCTGAATCGGAAGACAACTTGCATATTTTTCTCAACTGCCATAACACACAGATCCTATGGAATCGTTTGGCATCACATTTCGGTTTCTCTGTCACTCCACACTCCTCTTTAATGGACACCCTTCAACGGTGGAGTTCCCATAAAATCGAATGGAGGCCTATCCCACTTATAGTTTTCTGGTTTGTCTGGAAGTGGAGAAACAAAAGAATATTTGAAAATGGCAAGAAGGATTTTGGGCATTTATATGACAAAATTATTCCATTTTATTCAACAATCCTTCCATATATTCCTCATCAAATACAATCTCAACATATTTCGGCAACAGTACAGCTCTCCAACCCTCCGGCACACTTCAATGGAGCATCAAAAGACGACATATGTGCTTGTGGAGTTTATATATACATTGCAAAGGACTTGCAGTACTATATGTATTGGAATGGTGGACTGCGGACGAACAACAAAGCTGAGGCCATGGCTCTCCATGGACTTCTCATTTTCTACACCTTTTTGGATAGTGGCCCAATCCATATATACGGCAACTCCAAAGTCATTATAGAGCACGTCATTGGAAAACATTCTATAAAAAATGACTCCCTCATTGGATGGATGAACAGGATTGCAGCACTTTGGAAACCTTCTCTCTTCCCTATCTCACACATCAAGCATTTGCAAAACGAGGAGGCAGATGAACTATCAAAAAAGGTTTGCAATCTTCTCACGGTATGTGGCATCTGAGCATCTCTGTTGATTCTATTACATACTATCCACATCCCTTCATAATGTCGGGCATATAGTGTCGTCAAAATCTGGTATGCTTCAAGTTCTCGATCAAAATATCTAGCCCATGGAAAGATTTTTGTTTTTTCTGTTTATATAACTGACTGACCACCACTAAGCAGATATGACCAATCTACATAAATAGTTATATACTGGAAAAAACCATACATGTTTTTTTTTTTTTTTTTTTTTTTTTTTGTAATTTTGCTATCTTCCTAGCAATACACCTACTGGACAGAAATATATACTCAATCTACAGAATGTACACTTTTAATTTTTGATATATATATATATATACAGCTTTTTCTCTGAAAAAATTTTACATTTTTGATATATATAATATATATACAGCTTTTTCTCTGAAAAAACACTTGAATGATGGTAAAACTCTAATCATGTGTGAAATTTTACTTGAATGATGGTAAAACTCTAATCATGTGTGAAATTTTTATCAAATTTTGTCGTTAGAAAGATAATCTTTTTGGTACGATATAAAGTAACTTCAATACTTATTACTTAAATTAAATATATTAAATTTTCACTAACAACATAAAAATGAATATGACAGCATCTTTGGTTTTTTGCTGAAAAGGTGAACATCATGGGTTTCTCGGAACCATGACTGTACGAAGAACAAACTACAAAGCTCTTCTGTACATAATCTGACCACACCGGTTTTTAAATAAAAATAATACTTTGGATTGCTTTATTGAAATACAAAAAATCCTTCTCTCTATGAAGAAGAGGATTCCTAATTACAGAGGTATGAAAACGATGCCCATTTGCCAGAACTCCAAGTCCCTGTCCCCTTATCAGTTTCTAGAACTGTAAAACACACATATCAGTGAACAAATTCAAATATGACGAAATGAGAATTCTATTTTATATGAAGCAATTATGTATTTATTCAAATGAGGAGTGGGTTTCCAAGTGTTAAGGGTATATTTTGATTGGTAGAACTTGCCTGTTTAGCAGGCATGGGAACTGTTGCTGTCACGATTGCATGACGATGTCCTGCACATAATGCATTAAATAAATAGTATTAGAAATGAAGAAACACATAATGTAAATGATAATCCCTCAAAGCAAATCCCTACCCTTTGTGAGCGGCGTTTGCAACAGAAAGAAGCACGATGCAATGACAAAGTAACACAGCACCAACACTAAACCCTTCATGTAGTTTGAAGTTCCATCCTGTACAAAAATAACATACAGCTATCTTAACCTTTGGGTTTTTTTACAAATCAGGGGGTTATGATGAATCTAACGAGTCTAGATTTGTATATTATCGCCTACGACAAATGTTGAATGAAATAAGTTTATGGATATAATATGCGTTGCAATAGGGGGTGCGAGACCAAACCTGTAAGATATATGTTGTTATTAGTACAGTGGCAAATAGAGTAACAGTCTCCAGAATATGAAAATCCAAGTCCATGGGTTTTCCCATAATCCAGGCTAGAGCAATCATAAAGGGGATCTGCAAATACAAGTGATTGATATCCAAAATCTGTTCAATGTTTGTGAGAAATAAGGATATTAATACTCGAATAAACTACCATAATCAATTCCTCTATATGCAAAACTTACCACAAACATGGCAATCTGTGTGGCAGAACCCATAGCCACAGCCAAGGATATATCCTGCAAAGAAGGAAATGCATGAAAAACCTTCAATTTTCAAAGTAATAAAGAGAATATGGAAGAAATGATGTTGTTGTCATGTGACAAATAAGGGAGCAACAAAAGTTTTGAATAATTTAGATAGGTTAATAAGGTTACTTGTTTAATATTAAATACACCACTAACTAAATTTAGAGACTTTGTTGTAAATTTTTCCTTATGAGGGAAAAATATTTTACCCTACAGCTTTGCTGCTTACAAGTTTGTTTTTGAGAGCAAATGATACGGCGCTGGCGTGCTCGGCTGCATTGCCTACGATCGGTAACAGTATTATACTGATAAAGTTCACAGATATTTCCCATGATTCTGCTACGTCCTGATCAAACAGTCAAGCTATTTTGTAAAATGAGCAAGTAGAAGATAAATTTGGTTAAATTGGTTTAACATTTTAAAGGAACTATTATTCACCTCACTGGTCTCGACAATATACTGAGAAAGCAGGGAGATAACAACAGTCAGAGTGCAGAGCCAGACAATTGAACTTATGCATCCTATGGATGGTTCTTCCTCATCTTCTTCTCCTTTTGTTTCCTGCAACAGAAGTATAATATTTATGTTTGTATGTGCCAAGCAAGAACCAAGACTTGTGCAATTGCTATAGTTACAATTTATTAATTAATTTGTACCTGGCCTTCTTCAAACAATTGTCTGTGTGTCCTTAATTGGAAGAACAAATATGCAGCATAAGCTATCAGCATGATGATGCTGCTGACTCTAGACAGTTGTAATGTTGATACAGCTGCTTCACTATATGCCATTGATTGTTGAAGGGCCAAGGGTAGCATGAGACACAGTGAAGCCATCATGAGAAGACTGGAGTCGATTCCAGAAATAACCTACATCATATAGCAATACAACAGCCATGGTTAGCCCCATGAATGAATATCATGAGCAGCTCGGACTTGTTTGGGTAGAAAAACTAAAAAAATATCACTTGCCTTGTCAAACCGTTGTTCTTTTTTCATGTTGGCAATTCCTCCACAAAAGAGAGATGTGCCAAGCACAAAAAGTAAGTTGGAAAGCACAGAGCCTAGTAGAGAATACTTGACCACATTGGTCATGCCATGGTAAAGTGCAAACACTGCAATGAGCATCTCTGTTGCATTTCCACATGTGGCATTGAGCAGCCCGCCAACTATAGGAGAATTAATTAACAATATATTTGCATCAGTTAATTCGAAATGTCAAGCACTTTCTCATATATATCAATTAGCTCATATCTTCTATCCACAAATATAAGTACATAGTCCATATACATATAAGAATCTCACTTGTTGGTCCAGTGTAGAATGAAATTTGTCTGCAACAATTTACAACAAAACATCAGATTGTAGAACCAACAAACATAATATTTTATGAAGTCACTGCACTGCAGTGACCATTCCAAGTGTATAAACAATTGCAGTACAAGGTATAGATTACACGTAACCTATGTACATATACCATGCAATTTTTCACTTACTCGGTGACAAAGCCTATACGTTCAGCAAGAGGTGCAAGGCCAAGCAAACTTATGATGAACACCCAAACCTGCAAACAAAAGGCACTGCACTTGTTGAGATATAGAGATAGTTATATATAAGAGAGAGAAAGAGAGAATTTATACTCACATTTCCTAGTTGAAGTCTGTCTGCTGCAATAGCCAAAGGCACTAGAGGAAACAAGAAGCTTAATTTGGTTCCCAGAATGACTTCATAGAGGTTACATAAGAGCAACCTCAGCCACTTGTATCTGATTATTAAACAGAGTTGCTTCTGGCTTGCTCGTCTCAGAGAAGAAGACGAACGATTGTGGGCCGATTCTATGTCTTTCTGCTCATGGATCTCCTTGCCAGCGGCTTTTGAATTAATTGATGGAATTCCAACAGCTTGGGAAGACATGGTGAGACTAAAACTTAGACAATACTGTTCTACATGAAATCATAATAATAAACTATTTCCAGATCGTATGACTTGAAAGTAAGGTCAGGCATTGAACTGTAAAATTGAGCTCAATAAACGAACATAATAAACCTTTCTTCCAGTCTAATATATAGTTGCAGTATCCATAGAAAGTATTGAGTGAATCCCAATGATCAGCATGTCCATATTTATGGGTAATCTTGAATAGAATGCGCGGTGGAAAGTGCTTCTTGATCGTTCCGAAATCTTTATTTTTCACAAACATCGTGGGACCTAAGGATCATATTTGTGGAGAGAAATCCCGAACTTAGAAGGCACACAGTTTTCGTCCGCACACCTGTTAATCGAAAGATTTGTGCAGATTTGTGCTGACAGCGTCGATAGTGATGATCAAGGGTCGTATTTTTTGGACGAGTATTTTTTTTAAATCTTTTTTTTTTACAAGAAGAATGTTTTCCATCTAAGAACTATAATTGGGGATGGATCATGGCCGTTACTTAACCAGGTTTTTACTTTTTAACGCTACATTCTCATATATATCAACTAGGACAACGAAATGATTTTCAATGATATTTTATTGTTTGAAATTTAATTTTGAACCTAAAAATGGATTTAGGTTTTTGAAAACATTTAATCATTTCAATGGTGCAAATTCAATAACTTGAATTTTATTTTCGCTTATTTTTGCTTCTTCAACTCAATTTTTGTGCAAATCGTAATTTCTTTTGCAACTAAATTTTAAATAAAAAAAAATATATATTTTAAGACTCTTTATTGGTATTTCTTATTAAGGTTTTCAAGATAGGTTTATGATCAAAAGTTTTAGTTTTTAGAAATCCAGGGTAGTCTAAACTCCCCTAGTTTTATTTAGAGTTCCACATGAATATCCCCTCAAACATGCAACACCTCTTTTTTCAAGGTAAGCAATTGGATGATGCTATTCCTCTCTAGTTTACAACATTAGTAAAGATGTCATTGTTTTTATGGTTCTTCGTTTACAAGGGGGGATTGGAGGTAAGCTTGCCTCCTCTCAGACTCTTTCTTATAAAGATGTCATCCATGCTCGGCCCGCCCCCCACTTTTGGTGGAAAAATCTATGGAAGTTCCCTCCCTACAAATCTCTCACTAATATCTAGAGGATCTTAACCAGGCATATTCAGAGGCAACCCTAATCTGTGGTTTTAATGGCTTTTGGCCCCACACAATCGATCTCTACCAATGGATCCATTCTTTTTCAGAGGGGAAATCCCTAATGAAGAAGCTTTATATTACAACATGATACAATATATTACAATTTGATACAATCCGTACATATGTTGCGTCAACCGACAACAACCCAACAAATCCATACAATTGTTGCGCACAACAACCCGACATGTAGATGTGTGTTTCGAACGCGGGTGGGGAGGGCAATATTGCACTGTCCCAACCTCCCAGGACAACAACGTGGATCCATCCACCAATGGATCCATTCCTTATGGACTTAGAATTGTAAGGTTATTTTCTACTCAACAGGCTTCTTCATTGTGTTATTTGAGGAATTTGAAGATTATCATAAAACTTTATCTAAACGGTCATGGTTTTGAGGCATTGCTGGATTGTTTTTAACAGTTTGGTTCCCAGATTTTGACCCTTCTACAACTATCGTTACGAAGATGCTAATATGAGTTAGGTTTCCTAATCTGTCAACACACCTGTGGCACTGTACAATCTTTCACGACCTTGGAGACTCTCTAAGCCGTTATCTTACTATTGATGTCTCTCATCGCTAGCTTAGTTTATACTCCTATGGCAAAATTTGTGTTGAAATCAATATCAGTAAAGGGATGTCCGACCAAATCAGTTTTAAAATCGGTGATTTTCGCTGGACTTGGACTATAGACTATAAGAATATTGTTTTTCGTTGTCGCTTCTATCATCAAACATACCACTTACAAAACTCTTGTCTAATGTTTAATTTTCAACAAAAGTGTAACATCGACAATTCCAGATCTAAAAGTTGGAAGCCTTGTAACCCTCCTCCTACGGAAGGAAAGGCCTCTATGTCAAAGAAGGACGATAAAGAAGTTGGTGATGAAATTCATTCAGGGGATAAGGTCTAAGATTCAAAGCCTCAAACATCTCTTGTAATTCTTAGTGTGGACCATGCTCCTTTGGCAAGCACACAGATATTGAATAATAATGCTATATTGAAATGAGCTCATGAGTCAACTTCTCCAGACTCTAAACATAATCTCTTTCAACATGTAATGATACTTTGTAGATCACTTTGATCAAACCACCTTTCGAAGGTTGGGTCAAATTTTCAAAAAAGAAAAGAAAGAAAGGCTTCCTTAAAGATGAACCCCAATTTGGGCGATTCTCCTCTCTAGTTGTATTTTTTGTTCCTTTACTTTTACTTTGCTATTCTTTGTACCATTCATCTTTGCTTTGGAAATATGTAACTAAAAAAATATATATTCATCTCATCATCACACTACTGTATTAATGATGAGATAAATTATAATTTGAATAATATTTGTTTTTATATATAAAATTAAAATTCATTATTATAAACTTTTATAATGAGTCAACATACTATTTATTTAGAAAAGTTAAATGAAAGTAAAAAGATAATAAGGCCATATATGTTTTGGTCTACTCTGTTATAAGCTTAAAGTTGTTACATTAAAGTTGAAATTATGTAGAAGATTCAAATCATCCTCCAACCCACCTAATACACACAATTAACACTGAAATTGCGCAGGGATGAGAAACAAAACCTTGTAAAATATTAAAATTCCATAATAATTAGAAATCAATAAGAAAAATCTAAATATATAAAAATTATGATATATATATTTAAGTAAAAAACAATATCATTTTAAACTCTTATTTAAAAGAAATAAACTTCTCTAATTTGAAATTTCAATTTTTCTTAAAAAAAAAAATGTATTCTGACTCTCTATATTGATTAAACATCCTGAAAATTTTTAAGACAATAAAATTATTGTAGAAAGTTTACACTGCAAACTTGTAATTCCAATCCATTACCTTTAAAAAAAAATAACAATTTTAAATATTATTAACTTTTTATTATCTATTATAATAATAATAATAAAAAACAAAAAAATCAACTCATCATCTCATGAGATGTACGGTATTGCATTTAGATTTACGGTATTTCATTTAGTACGTACGTCATTAGCCTTTTCGTACAAATTTAATAATATGGGGGACGAGAAGCTTCCTCCCACCTTCGCCTTTCGTTTCGGTTGTGGTCCTTTTTCT
>APFE031732063.1:0-18686 GCA_000404065.3 Pinus taeda
TTTTTATTGATTTGATTTTTTAATTTAGTATTAAGTAATATTTATATAAGTAAAACATAGAATTAAAACTAAAAATTCAATTATAAAATATAGTCATCATCTCTAAGACATAGAATAACTTATTTTAGTATTATTTTAACTTAAATGTATTTGAACATGATGGTTTTCTCTAGAGTTAAGTATATTTAACTTACTATTTTATTTACAAAAAATTATTAAATATTTTTTTTCCTGGCAATGCCTCTAGATGGGCCAACCCCCAGTTCAACCCAATTATAGGGGCCTAACTTTGATGGACCTAAGGAGAAATGAACCTTCAACTAAAAAATCAATTATAAAACATAGCCATGATCTCTAAGACATAGAATAACTTATTTTAGTACTACTTTAACTTAAATGTACTTGAACATGAAGGTTTTCTCTAGAGTTAAGTACATTTAACTTACTATTTTATTTACAAAAAATTATTAAATATTTTTTTCCTCGCAATGCCTCTAGATGGGCAAACCCCTAGTCAACCCAATTATAGGGGCCTAACTTTGATGGACCTAAGGAGAAATGAACCTTCAACTAAAAAATCAATTATAAAACATAGCCATGATCTCTAAGACATAGAATAACTTATTTTAGTACTACTTTAACTTAAATGTACTTGAACATGAAGGTTTTCTCTAGAGTTAAGTCCATTTAACTTACTATTTTATTTACAAAAAATTATTAAATATATATTTTTTTCCTCACAATGCCTCTAGATGGGCCAACCCAACTCGAAGGGGCTCCATCGGGGCCTAACTTTGATGGACCCAAGGAGAATTGAACCCTAGCTTCATAGGTTCAATGACTTGGCAGGGAGAGCTTCAACCAACTAGGCTACTCATTAGAGTTACCTTATCAAATATTATTTCTTAATATACTAGCTTATTTACAAAATCTTAGCAAATATTATTTCTTATTATTAGATCATTAAGTACTCTTGTTATATTTAATTTCTTTTATAAATAGTAAATCCAACTCAATTAACATAGTATAATAGTTCGCTTCACTGAAAAGTCAAAACATTATATTTTTCTTAATCATCAATGTTAACATGAATTAGCAAAATGAATGAACAAACAATATAAGAGAAGCCACTTCATGGATATTGCAAATTTACAATGATAGATTTTTATTTTACAATTTTTTTAACAATGATGGCAATTTTGGAGAGTCAACATCAAATATAATTCATACATTAAAGTTGAAGTTGCACCCAACTTGAGCCAAACTAACCAATTCTCATGGTTGATTTGTGCCTGCAAGGTTTTGAAGTAGTGACCTTTTCACCATGGAGTCTCTTAATAAAATACCTTGTCACTAACTAACCTACACCATGTTGGCTTGTTAAAGAAGGACATGGAGGTGGGCTTTAATCCACTTATGAGTGTATGGGTCATCAAACCGTTTTTAATATAGATTCGGTGGATGCAACCACATGTTTTTCTCCTCATTTTCTGCCATTAGATGCAACCCCTTTACACTATTCATGCCATCTAGTAGATTTTATCCCAACCCTCACCCAAATTATCTCAATGAACTACAAATTCACAATAATGTAAAAAACACAAAAATTATCATGTTATGTAATTTTTTTTATGCATAATAGCATAGTATGCCAACATCAACTTTAAATAAATTCTATCTACTTAGAACTATAATACAACAAAAATTATTAAAAATTTTGAAAACAAAAAGATAAATGTTTTAATTTATCATTATTAAGATCAATCCATTCATGAATTCCATAAAACAAATTTCTCAAAATAACGAATGTCTCCATTAATTCATTAACAAAGTGATAAAGATATTACTTAAAATAATGCCTCTCAGATGTAGATGTATATGCATAGGATGCTCAACAATTTTTAGAATTGAATGATAACCTTCCCACTTTGTAACTTGATTTTTCTAAAACATATTCCTTAAAATAGTAGATATCATCATCCATTCATTAATTCATTGACAAAGGGTAAAGAGATTACTTAAAATAATGCCTCTTCTTAGATGTAGATGTGTATGGGCACAATGTTCACCAAATTTTAAGAATTGAATGATGACCTTCCTAATATGCAAGTTTGTTTGTTTGTATTTTTTTTTAAGTAGATGGTCAAGGGAATGCTTATTATCAAAAATAATTTAAGTGTTCGCCAAATTTTAAGAATTGAATGATGACCTTCCTACTATGCAAGTTTGTTTGTTTGTATTATTGCAAGTTTGCTTATTTGTATTATTATTTTTTTTCCTAAGTAGATGGTCAAGGGAATGCTTATTATCAAAAATAATTTAAGTGTTTTGAAAAGTAAAACAAAAAAAAACCATTTCAATATAATCAATGTCGAATTAAGATTTGGATTTTTTTTGGAGAAAGATATTTTGAATTCAATATAAAATGAGAAAAGATTTCCATTCCTAAATATTGATATTTTTTTGTTAATTGAAATGAATATTGTATTAGGTTAATGTTTAACAAATTTAAATGGAGAAATATATTTTGATTTCAACGTATCTTTTTAGTAAAAATATAAAATAGAAAATATTTCCATTTTTAAATATTGATATTTTTTGTTTATTGAAATGAATATTGTATTATATTAGTGTTTAACAAATTTAAATAAAAGTAGAACGAAAATTAAAGAGTAGAGGGTCAAGGGAATGAAAGAAGCACAAAGAGTAAAAGACATGTGGATAACCATTTCAATACAATCAAAGTGGAATTGAGATTGGGAGTCTGTTTCGAGAAAGATATTTTGAATTCAACAAACCTTTTAAATAAAAGTATAAAATGATAATAATTATAAAAGAAACGATTTCCATTTTTAAATATTGATATTTTTTTGTTGGTTGAAATGAATATTGCATTATGTTAATGTTTAACAAATTTAAATAATTATGGGATGGAAGGTGTTGAAGGACAAATTGAATTAGAATAATCATGAAGTTTAGGCACATGCTCTAATAATCATGTTGAAATATATGATCTTCTTCAAGGTATTACTTTGACAAAATCCGTAATAATCATATCTCTTATTCTAATAGGTGGTTCCAATAATACAATTTGTCATCTTGCTCTAGGAAGCTATGATGATGAGGTTAGGGCTCATTTGTTATGACCCCAAGGGGAGCCTATATTAGGCTAAAAGTGTATGGTATGAACCAAGAGAGGGCATATATAGGGGTAAATGTACATGTAATATGTAAATGCATATATAATAGGGTCATCTTAATAATAAAGGGGCCACATGTGCAATGTGTGGATAGATACATATAAAATTCATGTATTCATTATGGAGGACATGTGATTCGGATATATGAATGTACTTGGGTATTTGGAGGATCACATCCTATTATTATCTATATTGGAGTTGCTTTCCATGCTCACATTTATGTACATGGTGCATACCTATTGTTTCTATGTATTCAGATCATAACATTTGGTATCAAAGCGTATGAACCTAGGGTTTTACTCTAACCTGGTCAGTTTGGAATTTTTGTTATAAGTTTTACCCAAGAGGTTTCAAAATGGTGAAACTTGGATAATATTGACTATAAATCTCGAGGAACATCCGTTTCAAATTTCAGATGTTGGTTCTCTATACTTTTAGGGATATTCTCTAAGGAAGTTAGGGTTCTTGAATGTTTCTCAAATTATATTCAAACAAGTCAGATTGGAATTTTCACTATAACTCTTTTTTTGGGTAGTTTTAGATGGTGAAAATGGAGAATATTAAAGATAATTATCGGGGAAATTTTGATTCAAATTTCATATATTTTTTCAATATACTTTTGCAGATATACTCTAAGCAATTCAGGTTTCATTGAATGCTCCTAAATTCAGTTTTAAACATGTCAGTTTGGAATTTTTGATTATAACTCTTCTTCTCTTCTTCTTCTTCTTCTTCCTTTTTTTTTTTTTTTTTTTTTAAATGGGGATTTTTTAGATGGTGAAACTTAGATAATATTTCTTGGTGATATCTTGGGGAACATATGGTTCAAATTTCATAGTTTGGATAGCCATAATTTTGGAAATATACTCTATGGAAGCAAGGATCTATGAAGGACCATGAAATTAGTTTCAAACATGTTAGCTTGGTATTTTTTCTATAGCTTCTTTTTTTATCCTTTCATACTATGAAATATTCAAGGATATTAGGAGACCTACACAAGTATCTTATAAAAGAATTTCATAATTATATTGAAGAATTGGACACATGGCACACTATACAAGTGTGATTGTAGGAAGAGGCCAAAAATAAACCAATTTTGGGAAAGTCACTACAAATTTCTCTTGGCATATCAAATTTTGATTAGATTTGCGTAATTGTAGAAAAGAAATATAATAGTACTAGAAACAAAATTTTCATACTTATAACGGTTGAAATCGTATAGATACGTGAAAATTAAGGTAAACTATAAGGACAAACTCCATAATAGTGTTTTAAATGGTATGCTAACTTAAAACCACCATCACTTTTGATTGGGATGTCTGATTGAGGTGATTCAAATTCCATTGGAATGAACAAACATAGAAGAATATATTTGAGAATATTGAGAACTATTTTAAATCATTATTATTAATATATTGAAGTTTTGATATAAGAGTTTGGGTTAGATGTCAATTAAGAAGAAAATTGAATACCTAATTTAGTGGAGATGAAGATAAATATGCAATCAATCCCATAGAATGGTTGAGGATAGTAAAGGAATCTATTAATTATCATTTATTGGAAATCCATTATTTTATTGGTGATTCTCATGAGTAATGGTGGATTTTGGACACGGATATACGTGGAACATTACATGGGAAGCATTTGAAAAACTAATTTCCAACAAATGGATAAAGGATACAAAACTACAAGTATTATATAAAATTTTAGATGAATTAAAACAATCTAAAGAAGAGATCAAGATGAAAGGTGATGAGATATCTAAGATAAAAAAACATTAATGAAGCACTCATTGTGGAGATTGAACAATTAAAATAGGGAATGAGTAGCAAGGGGAATTAGAAAAAGGATGACTCAAGGGAAGAATTAGGAAAAAAAAAGATGAAAAAATATATAGATTATGAAGCCATAAAAGAAAACTACTAGATGATGTTAATATATTGAAGGAAGAAAAGAAGCATGATCAAAGTAAAGAGGAGACAAGGGTCATAGATGAAGAGACTACCAACATACTTGAAGAGAAAATTTGTAAGAATATTGAAGAATCCCTATACATGGGTGTGGTAAAATCATAGATGCAAACTATAATTGAAGAAGGATGTCAGAATTTTATAGATGAGGTTACATTGCAACTTCAAAAAGAGATAGAAGACAAGATTCAAGAAGATATCTAGAAGATGCTTGAAGAAGTTGAACTCCATCTAGAGGATGTCCATGCAAACTATGATGGTATTATCTCCAAGGCTAGAGAAATCAAAGACCAACCAAAGAGGATAAGGAATACCATTATCTTTGAAAACAAGATAGAAAAAAAAAAAAATTGTAGAGTGAAGGAAATTCATCAAATGTGAAACCATATCAGCATCCTCATTGCCCTGAAATATGTCAAGGAAGACAAGAATATCAATATCAAAATTATCAAGGACAACCGGAAGATCCACATCAATCTTATCAAGGAAGAATATGGAGTACTCATCAATATTCATGGAACAAGGCATCACCAAATCACTATTCAAAAGGATGTTATCAAATACTAACAACTACTACAAAGTGAAGAAGTCACAACAACAAGACATGGAATCAAAGGAAATAAAACTACCCAACAACCAACCATCAAGGATTAAGTTTGGATAGATGGATTATCACCAGTGGCAAGAATAATGTTGGAATATAAGGAAATCATATTATTTGGTTTCATCAGATGTAACTCTGTTAACAAGAAATCTTTGAGGACAAAGATTTTTAAATGAGCGTACTATGTTATGACCCCAAGAGGGTCCCTAAACTAGCTTAAATGTATATGGTTATGACCCAAGGGGGAGAATATATGGGGTTATATGTACATGTAATATGTAAATGTATATGTAATAGGTTCATCCTAATAATGAAGGGACCACATGTTCAATGTGTGGATAGGCATATACAAAGATCATGTATTAATTATGGAGGAGACGTGATTTGGATTTATGAATGTATTTGGGTATTCAAAGGATCTTATCCTATTATTATTTGTATTGGATTTGTTCTCCACACTCACGTTGTTGTACATGGTGTGTAATTTTGTTTTTTTATGTAATTGGATGATAATATATTTGATTTTGTGCTCGTTGGCAGAATGCTCGAATGCCTTGGTCATGATTTTTAACAATCTTGTCTCTATTTCAAACACTTTAAAGTTTGATGACGTTGTTGTTTTTATCCTTAACGAAGAAATGCAATGAAAAAGCATAGGTGAGCCATTCGGTAATGCTTTTATTGCAGAGAATAGGGGAAGACAAAGGGAGAGAGGAAAGAGCCTAGAAAATCATGGAAAGTCTAAGGGTAGATGTAGATCCAAAGGGATGTTAGAATTTTGGCATTTTGGGAAGAAAGGACACATGAAGAAATATTGTTGGTATTTAAAAAAAAAGAAAAAAAAAAAGGAGATGGACAATACGTGAATAACAGGGAATAAAATGTAGCAGATGATGTGTTACAATACTTTTTAATCCTTTCAATAGATAACATTGATGATTCTTGGGTGATAGGCTCATGGACTTCATTTCTTGTCACACCCCATAGGAATTATTTTCAGGATTATGTTCAGGGTGATTTTGGACAGGTTTATTTGGGTGATAATGAACCATCTAAAATTATTGGAAAGGGTAAGGTATGGGTAA
The DNA here is from genome assembly GCA_000404065.3 of Pinus taeda. Lineage (NCBI taxonomy): Eukaryota > Viridiplantae > Streptophyta > Pinopsida > Pinales > Pinaceae > Pinus > Pinus taeda. The sequence continues at coordinate 6,860 of APFE031732063.1, forward strand.
AACTAAAAAATGGAAACTAATGGTTGTTGAAAGAGGTAATTCACATTCATAATTTAAGAAGAAATATAATTTCAACAGATAAATTGGGAAGTGGTGGTACAGTCACATTAATAGGAACATTATGGAAGGTCACTAGAGAATCTTTGATAATAGAAAAAAAAAAAAAAAGGTAGGTACATTGTATTTATGTACTGGTAATGTTTACCTTTCTATTGCATTAGATTCTACATGAGTGGATACATCATTGTGGCATAATAGGATTGGACACATTAGTGATAAGGGGATGCAGATTCTCCACTCAAGAAAATTATTGCTAGATTTGAAGAAGGTTGATTTGCACCTTTGTAAGAATTATGTTTATAGAAATTAGGAAAGAGTTATATTTCTTAGAGTTAGGGAGAAAAAGAAGAGTGAAAAGTTAGAGCTTATGTATACATATGTATAGGGACAAGCTCAAGTATCATCTCTTGGTGGCTCTTATTATTATGTTACTTTTATTGATGATGCAACTAGGAAAGCTTGGTTTTACTACATTAGAAATAAAATCTGATTTCTTTGATACTTTTAAGAAATTGAAAGAATTAGATAAAAAATAAGTTGAAGTGTCTCAGATCAGATAATGGAGGTGAATTTTATAGCAAGGAGCTTGAAAGTTATTGTTCATATCATGGTATTCATAGAGAGAAGATAGTTCCAAGAACAACACAAGAAAATTGTGTGTAAGAAAGGATGAACAATACAATCATGGAGCATGCAATAAATATGAGATTATATGTAGGAATTCCCTTACATTTTTGGGAAAATGTTATCAATACTATTGTTTACCTAATGGGTGAAAGCATGGATTTGGGTTACACTTTTTGGCAAGAGAGGGAAAGTTTGGGCGGAAAAAACAATGGCTCGATCGAGCCTTTTTTAAGCACTTGATAGAGTTCTTTGAGGGCTTAAATAATGTAACCCGAGGTTAGCTAGGAATAGGCTCAATCGATCCATTTTTTAGAAATTTTCCGCCAGTACAACCTAGGCATGGAATTAAAAAAAGTGGCTCAATCGAGCCTTAAAGCTAGATCTAGCCTTCAAGCTAGATCTAATGATAGGCTAGATCTAGCCTTAAATCTATATCCAACCTTAAAGTTATATCCATCCTTAAAGCTAGATCGAGTTATAGGTTAGATCAAGTCTTTATTTAACCACGGTAAGGTCTCAATCGAGGGTTTCTTAAACCCTCGATCAAGCCATTTGAATTTTGAAATCAAGGGATCAATTGAGTATTTTAAGCACTCGATCAAGCCTCTTAAGTCCTAAAATCCATAATTTCAGCACCCCTTCACAAAATTTCCAACATTGTCATTTTTGTACCCTAGCGGACTTATGAAAGGAATCCTCTATTCAAAATTCCCTAGATTCATGAAGGAATCCTCTATTCAATGGCATATGACTTTGAAATTTTCGAATTCATATGATATTTTTCATATAATTTCTTTTAAGCATAATGCTTAAATTGTTTTTGAACTATTTTAGAGGTTGAATAAAAACTCAATATCATAAAAGATACACAATGAAATTTTTTCAAAAAATACCACTATCTTTGTTTATGAGTCCTCTTCAAAAGGTATTTTTGGTTTTTCAATTTATTTAAATAGTTGAAAAAAACCTTACGTGAACACGTGTCTGCAAAATGCAATTGAAACATTACTTCACCAACTTCAAAAAATAATAAAAAAATATATTTTTGCATTAATTTTTTTTTTAATATGAAAATTAGCTCTCTCTGTTATATATATATATATATATATATCTTACACATTTTAGACTAATTTATGCTACGTGAACACACGCATACCTCTTAAAATGTGTGAAAAATTGCAAGGACAAACATTTGATGTAATGGAAAATTGACATATTATACGACACTAAATATTTTTTCAAAAAATATCATTTGGAAAAAAACATAATTCTCCACAATTTGCATTTTTACTCTAAATCAAAATTCACAGTGCTTATATGAATTTTGAGGGCTTTAATTCGATAAAAGAGGAAAAAATTGAAATTTCATCACTACATTTGGCCCAAAAGTGTAAACCATATTCATGGTTTAAATAGAGAGCCTTCAAGTTCTTTGGATGGTTGCATTCCAAAGGAGGTATGGATGGGTAAAAATGTAAAATACTCATTTTTGAAGACTTTTGGTTGTAAAGCATTTCTCCACATTGATATAGACAATAGAACAAAGCTTGAGGAAAACTCCAAGAAGTGTAATTTTATTGGATATGAATTTAATAATTTGGTTATAGCTTATGTGATTATGCAAATCATAAAATAATTAGAAGTAAATATGTGGTATTCAACAAGAAGGTCATGTATAAAGATAAGTTATAGAGAAAGAAACAAGAAAATGGAAACATATAATACATAGTGGTTCATGAAATCACGGAAATAGGAATTCCAAATGTGCCAAAAATTTCAAATGTTCAACAACAACAACAATAAAAAGTATTCAAACTCTTGCAAGTGTTATTAGAAGATCAACCAGCTTAAGTAGACCCCTTGAACAATAGTCTCCTTCATTGTAGTATGTATTATTGATCGATCATGGTGAACCAAAAAGATATGAAGAAACAATGCAAGCAAAAATTAGAAAGAAATGGGAACAAGGCATGAAAGAAGAGATGGACTCTTTGGTATGGTCCAATTTCTTGCAAGTAAAATATTATGTAGAATAAATGTGTTTACAGGTTGAAGGAAGAAAATGGAGTTGAAAAGGAGGTACAATACCAAACTTGTTTTAAAGGGGTTTGCATAGAAGGGTATATATTTTGATGAAATGTTTTCTCCTATTGTCAAAATGACTTCAATTAGAACTATTTTAAATTTAGCGGCAGTAGAATATTTTCATCTTGAGGAGTTACATGTAAATCCAATGTTTCTTCATGGAGAATTGGAGGAAGATAATTTACACAACAACCGTAGGGATATGAGGTCAAAGGGAAGGGAAAAGTAGTATGTAGACTGAAGAGGAGCTTATATGGTTTAAAGCAAGCTCCAAGGAAGTGATATGTGTTGTTTGGTAGGTTTATGACAAAACAAGGTTATTATAGATGTCAATATGACCACTTTTTTATTGTAAGAGACTGTATAATGGAAGTTATTATATATTGTTCTTGTATGTAGGTGACATGCTTGTTGAATGGTATAACATGAACGATATAAATATGCTCAAAAGAAAATTAGCTAATTCATTTGTTATGAAGGATTTGGGTGTTGTAAAGAAAATCCTTGGTATGAGATAAACAAGAGATAGGAAAAATCATAAATTAACATTCTCTGAGAGTGAGTGCATAGAAAAGGTGTTTGAAAGATTTATAATGAAAAATGAAAAACTAGTTAGTACATCTTTGGCTAGTCATTTCAAATTGACTAAGTGTTTTGGAGAATTTAGTATCTACGGATAAATACTAATTCCCTAGATAAGTAGTTGTATCTAGAACAACAGTTTAAAGTGTTTTAGACTTTTCCCATAAGCAATAGATAAGATGAGAAGATAGAAGGCCTACCTGTAGTTCTACTTTCGTCTTGTATCCCTTGTATCGATTATGTCGCTCCTCCCCATACTTAATTTTCTTGGGAAGTACCTTTTAAACACAACAAAAGACAAAACCGATCAAAGCATACGATCTATTGAATATAAGTGAAAGGAATCAGATACAATTCACACATATAAGCATTATGAAACAACATAAACATATGGGAAAAAGGTTCAAACACTTTATTATATAGAAGAAGGAATTACAACCATTGGTGTCTGATTCAAAGCCATTCATCCAGCTTGGATCCCATCCACATCACATCAAAAGCATGACAAACTTGTAGCATCACAATACTTGCTTCAAAGCCAAATCTCATAGCAACATTATCTCCTTACAATTCAACATAGTCTAGCCCCTGATCACTTAGATGAGTGGTCAATTTATAGGAAGATGAAGGAGGTTTTGTCATTAATGGTGCCATTGAATGGCCTTCCATACTTAGAATCAGTTCCATGGAGGAAGGGATGAGAGGATAGGATGCATCTTAACTCATTCCTCATCCATTTTCGAGCTCATAAGAGTTTATAAGTCAGGGAAACTTCTAGATGACTTCAAAAGATAAGAATATTCCCAAAACCCTATGTGAATTTCGCTCATTCTCGCCCAGCACAGGTGAAAGGAAACATAAGTGCTCCGAAGAGGACCCTGGCAGTGGACTTAACTGCTATGCAGCGCACCTTCATAAGGGCTTACCTGCGTTGGTTCTTCTAGAAGCTATTTTTGGATGTCTTCAAGTCATGAAATTGTCTAGGAAGGAGGCATTCAAAAGGGTGACTTGTTTAGGGCATGAAGCAACTGAAATTAGGGTTTGATGAGCCCTAAAACACTGATCTAAATGTTGGGATTTGATGTGCCCAAATAGATCTGTAATAGCTGCCCCCTAAAGCATGAAGTCGAAAAAACGCCAATATCTAATGAAATGCTTTACGATGTGATGAGGAGGTATCAAAGTGGAAGGTGACCTACATCAATTACAATACATATATCATGATATTTGATTTTACATGAATTGCTTAGGGAAGGCATACCCATGCTCAACTTATAAACTTTCATTACATGTACATAAACAATCATCTACAAATATAGACCCATGATTGGAATGACCATCAATGTAAATCCATTGCACATATGATCTAGTACTCCTAAAATCGCAGCTCGGATGGATGAAACTAGATTTGGGGTCTTCAATCTCATTCAACCATTTGCTCAAGTACGAGTCTTAACCATGTGAACATGTGATCTGAAGTCGAACATGGGAAGACACCATCTGATTACCAGCCAATGATGTAAGTTGCTAACAAATGCGAGAGAAATCACCGATAATGATAATGATCCTCAAGGTACTACAGTAGATTTTGCATGGTGTGAATGGATGATTTGATGTTGAACACCATATTCTTTTAGTCAAAGGCCATTGATGTATGCCTATCGCCGGAAGCGAGAAACCTTCCATTGATGCATGAAAGCTTCAAGGTACTGAATGGGTGTTTCTAAGTCAACTTCTTGGATAATGTGCTGATGTCGACAAGAAGTGACTCGTCGCAGGAGGGCCTTGATGTATCCCACATCAACAACATGAAATGAGTGTAATGATTTTAGAGATGGAATTTGACTGATGACATAAGGTTTAGGAATGTTGGTCATGAAAATGAAGGCTTATGGTATTGCAAAAGATGAATTTTGACAAGATGACTTCTCTTGAACATGTCAACGACAGTAAAGTGAATTGGTAGCATTGACCCAAAACAAAGTGATGGATGGTATGAGAGACCAACGGTGTGATAACCATCAAGCTAATAACCCAACCCAAACAGTCACGGTGATGGAGTGAAAGTGTCATGTTCAAGAGCGACTTGCCACCATAAAGTGGTTTTCCCCTTTTCCCATTTTCCCCAGTCATTGCCGACCAGTACCTCTTTATTTTTATCAATCTTGAGGAGGATAACATATGATTGTTTTATAATTTCACCCTTCGGGTGAATCCATCACTATTTGATGTTTTAACGAGTCTAGCGAAGGTGAAACTTAGTCTTGTCTAGATGGAAAAGTTTGTCGCTATTTGTTGTTTTAACGAGTTTAACGACAAAGATAACTCCGTCCTTTTCATGTTTAGAGAGTTTGAAAAGGGACAAAAAGAAAACTCCGCAAGTTCTTTTTCTTAAATTAATCTCTCAAGTCTGAAAAAGCGTAATATAATACAAGAGAGATATCAATTCCAATCCGTTAACGAGCTGGAAAGGACAAGTGCTCGGAAATATTTTCATATTTAGAGAGTTTGAAAAGAGCTTAAAGAGGACTCCAAGGGGGTTCTTTTGCATTTTTAACGAGCTCGAAAAAGAGATAAAAGTGGAAAAAGGTACAACTTACAATCGAGCACGTTGAATTCTGTAAATCAATTGCAAAACCTACTCAAGGCATCACCAAATGGATTAAAAATATCTATTTCATAGGCAAAAATAGGTAAGTACTAATGTTTAATCGATTTATGAACATAAAATAAACATAAAACAAGTTTTTACCATGACATTTTACCATTTGGAACTTACCATTCAGTTTTGTGCTCTGAGCTTAGTTTTTACCTCAATCTTCATCAGTTGATTGCGAAAGATTCTGCAAACCATTTCTCAAGCCGTCTAGACCAAGTAGGATCTAAACATTTCTACTTTCCTTTCAAGTCATTCTTTTGTCATTTCATGCAAATTTTATGGTTTTTTGGGGCCCCTGGATTTCATTTTTTTGCCCTGGGATCAACGCAGGCTTTCACATCGAAAACTGCACTAAAGAGCACCTAGATAGAAGGTTTCATGCTCTGCAGTGCACTGTCTCTATGTCTAGGTTGCGCTGGGTGCATTTCCCAAGTTTGTTATAGCTGTTGGCTCCAAAATTTGTCCCAGTTTTTTGCATGGAAAGGATCCTAATTTAGCTTATGAATGTGTTTCAGGATTTCTTCAGATTAGAATGTCGATTACATGGCGAGAAAGAGAGCATGAAGAACAATACATGGTTTCCCTAAACAATCCAGGTACAGTTGAGGCCCTCAAAATTTGTGGGTTACTCAAATAATTTAAGTTGTCCGGAATGATGTAACAAATAGAACTACTGCAGTTCCTTGTTCATGCATGGGATTCAATAGATCAGAATTTTCACATTAGGGACACGATGGTCCCTATTACCATCGATGATATTTACTTTCTTACTGGACTGTCGTGGCAAGGTGCCCGCATCTCACTTTCTGGATTTTCCCGTGGAGGTGAATCAGTGAGAGATTATATTAAACAGTTTTGTCGCCCAGGTACACAGCCCAGCAAGGATGGGAAAATAAATATCAGGATGTAGGTGATTTTCCTTTAAGAACGATCCTCTTCACAATCGCAAAATTGGCTGGCAGTGTGACACTCCATCTGGTGAATAGATCCTATATGCAGTATGCACTGGAGTGTCTAGAACCAAAATTTTTTAACTGGTGCGAGGTTGTGCTTTCTTTACTGAAAGAACAACTGACTAAGGTAAAAAGCGGTAAGACGAAGAATTTCTGCTATGGTTCGATCTTAATTTCTTTTTCCTTAGAGAAAATCCCATTGATGTAACCACAACATGTATCACTGGGTGTGGCTGGTCCTATAGATCCACGTATGCAGAGGTGGGTTGAATTGATGGCTTGACATGCGGGTCAGTCAACAATCATTTTCTCCCCTGCATTTTTCAGCTGGCTTGAGCGACAACATGTTGTTATCGAGAAGCATCCATACTCAGGGATGGATTATCGTGGAGATCCAAATTTGATTCTACCAATTGGAGCACAATGGGGTGCCATGGGTAAGTTGTTTGACCAAAGTGTTTTAAAATTTTTCAAGTTTCTACATGTTCTTTTTTGTGTTTTTAATGTTTCCAAGAATAAACTAAAATTACTCTTATGCATGCAGATGTCGGTATTGTTCGACTTGCGAGACACCAACAAGTTGCAGGTGGGCCAGCGCAAAGAAACATTGGGAGAGCAGTACTCTAGGACTTGGATTTGGCCGAAACCTTAACAGAGTTGCAGGATCACATAGAGGGATTAACCCATGGTATTTTGAATATCCGGATCAAGGAGTTACCTATGAGGCTGCAATGCCACATTATTGGTGTTCCTAACCATTGGGCTAGGCTTTTGTGCATGATAGCACAGGCTGTGACCTATTACCATGAGCACCACTAGATCTACTTAGGATGTTTTATATGCATTTTTGAGTTTTTGGGTCAGATGACCAAATGTGTCTTGGGTACAAATTTTGTAAAAACTTTTAAAACACCTATCTATTTTACTTTCAGAGTTTTTTATGATTATATGTAATCCTATTCAATTGATGATGTGAATTGAAAATACTACTTTTACATGTGTCGCAAATGTCTATTTAACACATAATTTGCTAGAGAGTCAGTGAATGTGTTAAGATTTCTGGAAATATGTTGATATTGAATGTGTTCAAAACATCTTTCCAAAATACGAACTCTAAGGAACATTTGAAACATTGTTGGATTTCAAACAGTATAAATGTTTGTCAGTTGCAGTACAACAAGTTGTGAGTCCAGCCTAACGATGACTCGGTGAATGCCAAGCGAAATGGCATCAGAGAGTAGTTCAATCAACGCGCTATACTTAGCAATATTATTTGTCGATCGACCGATACAAATCCCTTGGAAACTCACTAACTCGCCACTTGGAGCGAAAATATCCCATGCTGCACAAGACAAATTTTGCATACTACGACTAGCACCATCGGCGTAACCAACAAAAGGTTCCGAAGACTCTGACATCTGCAACAAATGCAAAGCGGATTACTAAGCAGATAAAAATCTCTAAAATAAATACACACACATGCAATGAAAGCATATGTATAGTGAGTTTTACTACACTTAATCAAGCATATTAGCGTTTGAGGTACAACCTGTTTCGGGGCTACGATAATGGAATCCCATCATAATCTACTAACTCATAAGCACCTTTTGCTAGAATACGCTTAACAACATAAGGGCCCATCCACATTGGTTCAAATTTTCCTGTTCCAAGTTTATCAGCTTCCTGATCGTAAAGCAAGACCAGATCTCCTTCTGAGAAGATACGAGGCTTGACATTTCTATCATATTGCGCCTTAATACGTTTCTTATGCACTTCGTTAGCCAATTTGGCATCACGACGGGTTTCATCCAGATGGATTGATTCCAAGAAACATGCTTCTTCTTCAGTAACAGGTCAATTACGAGTTTGAGTGATGAAATTTCACATTATATTGGTAAGATTGCTTCCAAACCATACACCAACTGAAAGGGTGTAAATCCAGTTGCATTTCTCACCGAGATTCGATATGCCCACAAATAAAAATACAAGATTAAGTGCCAGTTTCTTTTATGAACCCTTATCATTCCTTGCAACATCTGCTTCAGGACTTTGTTGATGGCCTCAACTTGTACATTTGCTTGCGGGTAATACAGGTTAGAACTATCATGTGACAATCACAACTTAGCAGTCAATTCATCCATCATGCGATTGTGAAAATGCGAACCATGATCTATAACTATGGCTTGTGGTACACCAAACTGTGTAACCACATGGTTAAAAAAGAAAAGAGCAGTCGTTTCACCACTGTTGTTCAATGTTGGCATCGCCTGAGCCCATTTTGTAAAATAGTCAACGACGACTATAATATACCCATGCCCCCCTGTCGAGGTGGGGTTACATGTCATAAAGTCAATGCCCCATTTGGCAAATGGGCCAACAACAATGACTGGATGCAGTGGGGTAGGTGGTAATCAGGTTTTTTCTTTGATGCAAGTATTGCGATGCTACAAGTTTGTCATGCTTTTGATGTGATGTGGATGGGATCCAAGCTAGAGGAATGGCTTTCCATACTTAGAATTAGTTCCATGGAGGAAGGGATGAGAGGATAGGATGCACCTTAACTCATTCCTCATCCATTGTCGAGCTCATAGGAGTTGATAAATCAGGGAAACTTCTAGATGACTCCAAAAGATAAGAATATTCCCCAAACCCTATGTGAATTTCGCTCATTCTCGCCCAGCATAGGTGAAAGGAAGCCTAAGTGCTCTGTAGAGCACCCTGGCAGTGGAATTAACTACTCTACAGCGCACCTTCATAAGGGATTACCAGCCCTAGTCCCTCTAGAGGCTATTTCTGGATGTATTCAAGTCATGAAACTGTCTAGGAAGGAGGCATTCAAAAGGGTGACTTGTTTAGGGCATGAAGTAATTGAAATTAGGGTTTGATGATCCCTAAAAAACTGATCTAAATGTTGGGATTTGATGTGCCCAAATAGATTTGTAACACTAAGGAGATGTGTCATAAGACACTAGAGGAGATACATTACATCTCCAAGGTTCCATATTCACCAGGAGTTGGAATCTTAATGTATGTTATGGTGTGGACAAGGCAAAATATTTCACTTGCAGTGGGATTTGTGAGAAAGTATATGAACAATCAAGGTAAAGAGCATTGGAAGGTAGTATAGTGGATTCTCGAGTATTTTAGAGGTACTGCTACTCAAGAATTATGCTTTGGAGGTTCAAACATTGTTCTAAAAGGATACGTTGACTCAGATATGGTAGGTGATATAGAAATTAGGAGGAGCAACATGAAGTATATTTTACTATAAGTGAAACAATAGTAAGTAGGATTCCAAAATTTTAAAGGGTTGTTGCACTTTCAACAATGAAATCAAAGTATGTTACAAATATAGAAGCTAGTAAAGAGATGACTTTGTTACATTGGTTCATGAAGGAATTGGGAAAGAAGTAGGAGAATAATAAGTTGTATAGTGATAGCAAGAGCACCATTCATCTTTCAAAGAATTTAGACTTTCATTCTAAGACTCGACCTTTACGACATAGGCACCATTTCATATAATGAATTTTGGAAGAGGGATAGTTGAAGTTGGAAAAGATACTTACTAGCTAGAATCATGTAAACATTTTAATCAAGGAAGTAACCGAGGAAAAAATATGTTTATGCTTAGTTTGAGTTGGTATTCAAGCATGATGATGAAGATAAGAAACTAGCCAGGTCCAAAATTGAAGCATAGTCTAGAAAGTGTAGTAGCAATAGAGTTGTTGTAATTAGTCTCCAAGTGGGATATTTTTGGTTATGGAGCTTGCTTATCTTCATGATTTAGAGGTATTTTTTTAGCCATGTTTGGATCTAATTATTAACTAGGGGTGTAGGGGGGCTCCCCTATACTTTGGTCACCAAGGGATCCAGGGGGACAATGAAAACCTTTTGGAGGCCCCCACCCCCTCGTAGGGGTTCAAGAGAAATGCTCCCAAATAGATTTTTTTGAAAAAATTAACTTGTAAAATTGTAATATCCATTTATTTATTTAACTAAAATTTATAGATTTTTTTGAGGATATTTCTTCAGAAGATACACTCCATATTATGCTAAGAAAATTTAACAAGCAATTCACAGAGCTTGTGGACAAGATAACTGCAAACCTCAAAATTTAACAATAAATTCATAGAGCTTGTGGACAATATAACTGAAAACCTCGAAATTTAACAAGAAATTAATAGAGCTTGTGGAAAATATAACTGCAAACCTAAACTAATTTATTTGTTTAATATTGGGAAGGAAACTACATCAAATTTATTAGGAAACATAAGAATAGATAAGTTGGAATAAATCAGCCTTATTTAGAATCATTTTCTAGCTATACTTCCTTGTTTGCAATGTATGCTTCTTTAGACTTCTAAAAGTTACTCTAAAATATCCCCTTTCCTCGCTAAACACCACTGCAGAACTTGAATTGGTTCTTCCTCTTAACTGGCTAGGGTGGGTGTTTCACGACCGAAACTAGTGAATAGTTAGATCCCTAGGGAGGCTATTCTTACCCCCAAATATGATCCACACTTAGGGTTAGAAACCCTCACACATTGCTTAGAGAGTCACAAAATCAATTCACCATATCATTCAATCATATCCCCCATGAGTTCATGCTTCTCTTTTTTATTATGATGGCTTATTGGAATACCATGGTCAATACCATGGGTCACTTTTCCTTTATTGAATAAAGTTCCTTTTTAATATTATATTTTCTTGGTCACTTTTAATTAATTATTTCTCTCATAATCAACAATTAATTTTAATTTTCATATTGGGCTATTAAGATTCTCTTCTTTCCCAATGCTTGAAAAAAGGGACATTACTGTCCTCCCTTCCCAAAATTTCTTGACCCAAAGAAATTCTAACC
>APFE031732066.1:0-13491 GCA_000404065.3 Pinus taeda
TGCCAATCATGAGATATGAAACCTATTGGTATAGGTAACCAACAGTGGCTCCACATGGGGATGGTTTTTCTCCTTGAAAGACCAAGAACAACAGGTCAGTATGCCTTGGCCCTTTAGTTACTGCTTTTCAAACATTGGAGTTCTGTCACCATAGATTCCTCAAAATGTAGATTGATGTATTGAAAATACTTGATGTATTTCAATCCTTCTTAGTATCTGCAATGTCTCTTGAAATGACCTCATCCTTATATCTCAGAAATAACAATATATACAGCACACACAGAGTTTATATACAACAAACTATGTACAAGAGCAGGCCTGCTGCCTTTATGGGAGGTAGTCGAAATAGTGCATGAGCATCCTGCCATTGACAGGGCCTTCATCCAAATCAGTTTTGTCAAGATTTTCAAGAAAGTAGGTGTTATTTCCTTGCACTGCTTGGATGAGGAATGGTCCTCTCCAGAGGGAATCAAACTTTCCATGCCTCCCTTTGTTCTCTCTCCTTGAATCCCACTTGAGAACCTTATCACCTATGTTAAAATCCTCAGCCTTGGTCCTTCTATCAAAAGCTTTTTTGAGTTTTTCTTGTAAGATTTGGACTCTGTTGTAAACTTGGTCCCTGGTTTGCTGTAAGCATATAATCTAATTTACTCTCCTTTGTATATCATTAGGCTCAGCTTGACTTTCTTGGAGTAGCTTCATAACAGGGATCCCTAATGATGAGGGGAACTTGGCTTCTAATCCATAGACTAATTCATATGGGCTAACCCCAATTGATTTTTGGTTGTTAGCCTATCTGCCCATAGAGCATTGATAAGCTTCTTATGCCAATTTTTCTTGTTCTCCTCCAACACCTTCTTGATCATGTTTACCAAGCTTTTGTTTGAGGATTCTGCCAGGCCATTTCCTTGGGGGTAGTATGCAGTAGAATGGCCCAAAATAATGTGGAATTTGTGGTAGAAGCTGACCATCTTTTTAGATCTGAAAGTAGCAGCATTGTCTGTTATTATTTTATCAGGGCATCCGAATCTAGCAAGGATGTTGGTCTCGAGAAACTGTATGATGGTGGAGTCATTTGCTTGTCTGCATGGGATTGCTTCAATCCACTTTGTGAAGTAGTCTGTTGCTGTCAGAATCCATCTATGTTGGACTGAAGATGAGGGATTAATCTCTCCAATGAATTCCAGGCCCCATTGCTGAAATGGTCTCTCTATTGCAATAGGCCTTAGGGGTAGTGGCAGAAATTGTCTTTTCCCTTCAAATACTTGACATTTGTGACATGCAGTGGTGAATTTCTTGATATCAGAGAAAATAGTGGGCCAATAGCATCCAGCTCTAAGTATTTTGTCCACGGTGGACTTCCAGTATAGATGCCCACCACAATCTCCTGCATGAAACTCCTCCATGACTTTGTTAGCTTCATTTTCAATCAGACAATTTAGCAAGATGCTCTCATGGTTTTTCCAAAACAAATTTTCTTCTATGACACAGAATTTTAAAGCCTTCATTTTTAAGAACCTACATTTAGTTCTAGACAGCCCTGGGGGAGCACACAGGTTTTGTAACACATAGCAGATATCAGAATACCAGGGAGAGTGCTCAAAGGCTACATTGATCTTTGGAGTCGTCAGCTCCTGTTCACTGTCCAGTTGGTTGATGTCTAGGCCTTGGAAGTTTGTTTCAGACATTAATTTGGCTAAGCCCTGCCCTTTTATTAGTTTTGTAGGCTTTATTTCCATATCAAATTCCAGAATGTTTGCAATCCATTTTCCTCTCCTACCCTCCAAGTTTTCTTGAGTGAGTATATCTTTGACAATTTGGCTTGCCACATAGGCTATTATATGGGAATACAAAATATAAATCCTAAAGTCCTTAATAGCTTTCACTAAAGCATATGCTTGCTTTTCCATGATTTGGTACTTGAGGGGTGCATCTCTAAGAGCTTTACTAAAGAAGGCAATGGGTTTCTCATTCCCTTGGTCATCTTTCTGTAGTAAAACTGCAGCAATTGTGTGCTCAGAGGCGAAGGAGAATATGATGAACTCTCTATCAAACTGAGGGTTGGTTAGGACAGGGGTTTGGGTAAGGGCGAACTTGATGCCCTCAAAAGCTTGTTTAGCCTCCACTGTCCATTTGACTTTGGAATTCTTTTTCAGCATATTGTTAAGCAATCTGCTTAGCTCAGCCAGGTTTGGGATAAACCTTCTTAGAAAGTTGATTTTCCCTAAGAAACCCTGTAATTCTTTTATATTTCTCGGATGGGGCATTTGCTAGATAGCCTGGATTCTGTCTGGGTCAATCCTGATGCCATCTTTGGAAATAATGTGACCCAGTAATTTCCCTTCCTCTAGACCAAAAAAGGATTTTTTTGGGTTCAATGAAATTCCATACTTCCTGCATGTGGTAAATATCTGTCTCAGATGTTTTAAGTGGTCTTGGTCAGATTTCGAAAAAGGTGTGAGATCATCCAAGTAGATGACCAGGAAGTCATGGATCTCTTTGGAAAAGGCAATGTCCATTGCTCTTTGAAATGTAGCCCCTGCGATTTTCAATCCAAAAGGCATTTTGACATATTTAAAGGTCCCCCATGGGGTTGTGAATGCAGTTTTGTCCTGATCATCAGGATGGACTAAGATCTGATTGAAGCCTGAGAAGCCATCAAGCAAGGAGATCCTAGAAGCCCCTACTACTCTCTGTAGGATGTGATCCATCTTAGGTAGGGGATAGTTGTCTTTCAGTGATACTTGGTTGAGGTTTCTCAGATCTACACAGAGCCTAATTTCCCCGGTTTTCTTTCTTGTAAGGACCAAGTTCGAAATCCAATCAGAAACTCTGATTGGTGCTATGATGCCTGCGTTGAACATTTTCTGTACTTCTTGCTCCATTGCTGGAAGGAGCATGGGATTAATTCTCCTCAGTTTTTGTTTAAAAGGCTTCTGATTTGGCTTTAGTGGGATAGTGTGCTGTATCACAGAGGTATCATAGGATTTTAGGTCCTCATAACTCCATGCAAATACATCTTGAAACTCCTTAAAAAGGTCAATGTATTTGGACTTTTGATCAGGAGGTAATGCAGCAGATAGTTTTATGATTTTGGGCTTCTCAACTGTCCCAATGTTATGTTCTTCTATAGTAGTGTTTAGGGGCTGCAATTTTGGTTTATTGGGTACATCGTTAGAGTCAAAAATGTCTTCCAGAGGAGCTAAGCCTATTGGAAGAAAATTTTCCTTTAATTGTATCACCTCAGTTTCATATTCAGCTATTTCCACATCTTCAACCTGTTGGATTTCTTGTATGTTGTGTTGGTTGAAGATGGTAGGATGTAGCATTTGATTGGCTGTTTTGGGTGATATTACTTGGTAGTTGTGTTCATCATGTATTTGTGATTGATTTTCTGACTGAAGTATTTGTGATTGACTTGCTGGCTTAGTGTCTATATTCAGACCTGAAAATTCTTCTTGTAAAGTCAGAAAATTGTTGATTTGTGTATCATTGTTAAATACCTGCCAGTCTTTGACATTGTTTGGGACTGATGGTCTGTGTTTTACTTCAACTGTAAAACAGTGATGAGGTTCAAAAGGGAGTTTGCAGGTACTTGCAAACGTAGCTAGACTGTGAGCATGAAGGTTTTGAGCCCTAGGGATTTTGGTAATCTGGAATTCAGTGAAGGACTCCAGTAGCTCAGTGGCAGCAGACCTATAAGACCTAAGTCTTTTGTCATTGGTGACAAAATTGCCCTTGACCTGTTGGATAACTAAGTCAGAATCCCCCAGGATTGATATTCTTATAGCTTGTAGGGATTGTACCAACTTGAGGCCTAGTAAGAGAGCCTCATATTTAGCCACGTTGTTGGTACATTTGAAGTTTAGTCTATAGGCCCTGCCTTCTGCATGACTGTTTTGTTTGTTATGCACCCATACTCCTGCTCCTGCCCCTAACTTGTTAACTGACCCATCAAATTCTAGGAACCACAGAAGGTCCTGTTGTAGAGGAGGTTGAATAAGATCTCTACAGTTTGGGCTTGTGAGTGGAAGTTTGGATTGTTTTTTATTTAGTTTGACTTCTGGGGCAATTTTCCCGTCTAGTAAGATCAGCTTTGTGTCTAGAGGGGCTGTTTGTTTATCATAGTCCTGATCCTTTCTGAGTGTCTGATTTTCATCTTCATATGTTTTGCCCTCTTGCACATTCTCCTTTTTTAACTCAACCAACGTTTCCCTGTCAAGTTTTCCTTCATTAATCTGCTGATCTGTTTTGATTATCTGAGTTTCTATACTGTTTGTGTGACCTATATTGTCATTGAACAAAAGATATGAGTCTATATCAGAATGGACAACATATATGGGGAAGTTTTGAGGCTTCTCCGCAGTGCTGACCATGTATTTCATCAGAGACTCTCTATACAATCTCTTGGGTTGGCCAAAGACTGTGATAGTGGCATAAGACATGTCCAATTGAAGGGACCCTTGGAGTTTAGCCCCCCATGATCTTGATAATAACATCCCATACTTGGGTGGGATATCAGCAACAACAACATCCATCAGGATTGTTTTGTTTGGATATTGGACCAGGGATACACACAAGTCTTTTATCAGGCCTAGGCATTTGACCTGACTGGAATCAAATGAAAACAGGTCCTTGTATGGCCTAGTAATATCTAAATTCAGCCTTTCCATGACAGCTTTTGGCATTAGGTTATGAGAAGCGCCTGAGTCAAACATTGCATTGTGTAAAATCTTGTCATGAACATGCAAGCTGACATAAAAGGGTAGAATCCCTGAGCCTGCTATTTTTCCATCAACCTCTGGTCCAAACAGTAATTCTGGGGTGTCATCCAACACATTGACATTATCCACATTGACATTGTCTTTGTTTGGAGTGAGTCGGAGGGACTTTTCAATCTGCTGTTTATAGATTTCATTCTTGGCTAGCTCTGCCAGAGGGATGGCTATTTTTATTTTTCCAATTTCAGTTTCCAAGTCAAAGGGTTTGTCAGCTTGGGTTTTAGTGCTATTGGTGAGCCCCCTTTCTTTATTTGGTAAGGTTTCTCCTTGACTCTGGGGCTTATGTTTCTCAATCACCTCTTGAGGCCTTTTGCTTGGATTGGAATGTACAGATGATGTAGCTGGTGGGTTTTGAATATGTTCAGTAACTTCTTCAATAGTTACTTCTTTTGTAAGTGAATCAGTTGCATTCTTTGGTTCTGTTGCTATGGATTTCTTGGGTTGCTGTGTATCCTTGGTCTTTTTAGGTTGTGTGATATTTACAGTCCTACTTCTCATTTTGTACTGTTTGTGGACCTCATATACAGCAGTGTCATAGCCTTGTTTAAAATCAAACGATTCACCTGACTTTGTTTGGAACGTTTTACTGTCCTCTTCTTCATGATCTTTTTGACTTAGGAAGACATGGTGCTCATCATCAAGACCCATTAGGTGGATATGGGTGTCATCCCCTTGTTCTTCTGATGTGGATGTTTCAGCATAGTTTTCTTGAAATGGAGGTCTTATTTCTGGATCACTGTTGGTTTTGCCCCCACTAGGATTTTGGTTCCTCCTAAAGTTTGGATTCCTGTTAGAGTTATTTGATGGTGCCTCCCATGAAGACTTTCTTTCCACAGACTCTACCCTGTCGCCCAACCTCTTCATACCAAAAATTATTGCATCTAATTTTTGGTCAAAGGCTGAGGGTTCCTCCTTAAAGGCAACCCTCTTTTCTAATCTGGCCCTATTCCTCTTAGCAATCAGGTTTGCCTCAACTGTCACGGCGACCTTCTGAGCTTCTTCAAGGGTTTGAGGGGCTCTTTCTTTTAGCTGGTAGGCCATGTCCGGGTCAAATCCATCTGGAAATTTATATAGGGCCAAGTCAGGGGGAGGTCTCAAGTTTTGAGGTATTGCATTGTATACATTATTAAACCTAGCACAGTATTCCAAAACTGTCTCTTGAGGACCTCTCTTAATCATGTCATATTCACCAAGTATATGTAGGGGATCCTTCTTTTTCTCCCATCTGTTTGTGAAGGATTGGTAAAGCTCGTCAGGGTTATTGATGGTATTTGCAGGGAGTGACTTGAACCAGGTCCTCACATCTCCTGTTAAGCTTTGAACAAATATTCTCATCCTCACAGTGTCATCATCTATCTCATAATTTTCAAAATGATCTTGCATTCTTTTGGCATGTTGGATAGCTGAATAAGGGCCAGTGGAGTCAAAATATGAAATTTTGGCCTGGTAATCTTGAGGCAAGGCCACAGGATTGGCAGGCAATTGTAGAGGTGCATACCTCATAGCCATGTTTACAAGATTCTGAGGATTGCCAAGGGCGACTGGGATTATAGGAGCAGTGGGTACTCCAGGGGTAATGGGTATAGAGGGGTTAAGAGTGCTAGTCAAGGGGATGTGTATAGGGGGAGAAGATGTGGGTGGGGAGCTTTGGGATGTTGATGGAGAACTAGGGGAATTAGGAGTGGAACGGAATAAGACTTTGATTGGAGTGGAAATAGGGTTAGGGTGGACTGTCTCTGGACTAAAGTCAGCAAGATTATCTGGTTTCTGCTGATTCCTAATTAGTCTGGGGATTGTATTGGGATTGTCAAAGACAGCAGGAGGGTTGGGATCAGGATTAGCCCTAGTGTACCGAAGATTCTTCTTGGGAGCCAGCTTCTGAGCTAGTCCTTTTTTTGGGTTTGTGCTGAAAGATTTAATAGAGCAAGGACTGGGCAGGAGCTCTGAAAGGTACTGTGTGTCTGTGTTGGGTATAAAGGATTTCTGAGTCAGCTTCTGAGCAGTTTGAAGGTTTCTTGACTGATGTTCAGATTCTGAGTGTACTCTCTTGGTAGATATACAGACCTTTAGATCCTGAAGTCCCCAGCGGAGTCGCCATTTATGTTAACACCCAGGTCGTTCCCTATGACTCCCAAGGGAATACGGCCGGGGTAACTACTAACCAATCTTTGGATTACAGCTTCTAGCCCAGCTGTAATCAGAGAGGGCTCTCTCTGTTAGGTTTGTCACTGTTTTTAATGAAGTTTTAGGCTAGTTATGAAATGAATTTTTGGTTGTTTTTTAGGTTTGGTTGGGAGGATGCTTCTGATAGTTTTTGGAGCGCTATCTTCAGAAGGCACTAATCCATTGGGCAATGGGGTCTGTAACTATTGATTCCTTGAAATCTTGGCGTGGTGTAGCTGAAATTACAGGGCTTGTGTGTATTTCACAAAACAAACTGTAAATTGTGATGGTGAGATGATAGACAACTAGCAAAGAGCATTTAAGGGTTCTTTTCTTAAGCTGACTAGTGTGAAAGAGGTCTGGTATTTAGGAGCAATTACTTGAATTCCTGAAATAACATGTTCTTGTGATGATATAGTATTAAAGGTAGCACTGAAGAATTACTCTTTAAATACCATAACTGAGGAAAACATATGAAATGGCTAGGATTGAGTCCAGTGTAATCAAAGATTAAATCCTGGGACTATTCTTTTTCTTGGCCATTTAGATATTGATCCATGGAAAGTATGAACGATACAATGAAAGAATAACAAACATACATATAACAGAGAGTAACGAGAAAACTTATTGAGCCATGGAATACATAGGAATCCTGCAACTTTGAGCCATACACCAGCAAGTCATCATGAGAGACAATGTTTGGAGAAATCCCATCATTTTTTGTATTAGCCGTCTGAATATTTACAACATAAGAGTAACAGAAGAGAAATCAAGAGATTTTTCTTTTTACATCCGGAGTCCAACCCCTGCCAACAAATGCGAGGGGGAATATATAGAAAATTGATTACAAAAATATCTCAGGCATTAAGTCATCTGAGAAGAAAATATCTTCTTACACTTGTACATGGCTTGTAGATGAGAAGTAATGACAATCATAAATGAGTCTTTAAAGGCTTTTAACTCCTGTCAGAGTAATTTTTGACCTTTGGGGTTTGCGGAGTTGGTTGAGCGGCTTTATCATAACTGCTGAATGATGTGTTGTGCAGTTGTTACTTTTTGTGTCTTCTTGGCCCTGCCACCTGTGCTTGCTGATTCTGTTGCTGCGGTCGAGTAGCTATGCTGAGTTGGCTTAGCGTTTTCATGCCTGCTGCTGTACCTTTTGTCCAGCTGTGTATGTAATACATACCTTTGTTGAAGAAAAAGTTGTGATTTCTCAACTTTGATTCAAAAGCAATCCCATTAAATCTTGCCATGTGTCTGGAGGAGGCAGCTGATGTTTCAAAATTGACCCCAAGGTCTCATCAGCCTCTGTATATTTATAGAAGTGAGGGGGCTCATCAAATAGGTGTGTCACTTCATTTCTTATAAAAAATAAATTATCTAATCTTTCAAAAAGAATTTGCCCTGTTAATGGGCCTGCTCTTGAAGATGTTCCTGGTGCCTCAGCAATCTGTATTGCTGCAAAAGCGCTTACCCTCTTGATATATTTCTCATGTGAGAGTAATTTGCCTGATTCTAACAAGCTGGGGAGCCCTCTGTCCTGCAGAGCCAAGAACCTATTCTGGAATTTATTTATGTCAGCTTGCATATCCTGGATTCTTCTGTCCAGGTTCTGAATTAGGTTCTTCATTGTTAGGACTCGTTTGATTAGAGATATTGTTTCAGTCCTGTTTCCAATTCCCATTTTAGCCAGCTGGGAACTTGTCCTATAGTTGAGTACTTCAATCGTTTTTGGGGCAAACTCAGGCATGTTGCCTAGAGAAGTCCTTGCTCTGTGTAATTCTTTTCTTGCTCTGCCAATGAGTCCCACCTGCTCATATATGGCATCAATGTATTCCCATTGGTTAGTTATTGATTGTGCTATGGTGGTCCAAATTACTTGTTTGAGCTCTGCTGTAACTTTATCAAAATTGAGCTCCTTTTCTAGCTCTGAAATTCTTTTCTTCAGAGCTTTTACTTCTCTTTCCCTCTCAGCCACATTTTGCTTAGACTTACCATATTTTTCATTTACTTTTGCTAAGTTGTCCTTGGCTTGGCTGAGTTCTGAGATCTGAGACTCTAGCACCTGTATTTCTTGTCTCAGCTTCTGCATGTCCAGGCTCTCAGCTTGTTCTGTTGTTGGTGCTATGGTGCCTGGTGTTGTGGTGCCTGGAACGTCTTCCTGTGCCTGTTTCTTTGGAGGGACAGTGTCTTGAGGGGTCTCCTCAAGGTCTATTGATTCTGTGGACGGCTTGGAAGATTGCCTTGCCTCCCTCCTTTGTAGTGCTGCTTCTAAGGTGGTTTCAGTGTCTTGCAGCTTTTGCTGTGTTTCTATCAGCTCTTTATATAATGTCATTAATAATGCAGCTGCATCCTTTTCTTGCCTCTGCTGGGCAACTTCATCTGTTTGTGGGTGTAGAGTTGGGGGAATTTTCATTTTCTTTTTAATTGCAGCCATGTCTGCATCCCTCAGTTTAAGGACTTGTTGTATTGCCTTAACGTCATTGGGGTCATGCCCAAACTCTATGATTATTTCCTCTAATGCCTTGATTCTGTTATCTTTAGATTGGGAGGATGCCCTCTCCAACTCAAGCTGTGCTGCAGTGTTGTTCAAGCTATTTTGCAGCCAGTAGTTAATCAAGGTCTTATCTGCCAGAGTGGCATAGACCATCTCACCCGTCTGCTTGTGGAGCTCAATCTGATCCATGGGGTGGATGTCTTTTGAAAGGACTTCTAAATTAGTCCTGATATAATCTGCAGCTGTTTGTGGTTGCTGCACTGTAGGAGTGAAATGGCTCATGGTCATCTTGCCTTCTTGCACATCAAAGGCAGCCATGAGCCTTTGCTGATTTGCAGGAGCCATATTTAATAGGTGATTATAGAGCCGAATTTTTATTGGCTCACTCCTCCATTTGGCCTCTTTAAATTGTTCTTTTATGCTTGCACCTGTTCCCTACTGCTGCCCTGAGGAGCTCACTTCTCCCAACGCTGCCCTGTCTTGCTCTTGCTGCAAGGAACTAGCAGAAGCCTCCATGCTTGGCATTTCCTCCTCTGAGAAGGGATTTAGCCTTTGCCTCTTCTCTACTGTTTCAGTGGGGGGAGTCTCCCTCTCTCTCTTTCTGCTAATGTCCTCCCTTTGTGGGGTCTAGAGGACAGAGGAATCAACCCTGGAGTCTTGCCTTGGCGGTGCCATATTTGTTGTCTTTTCTTGAGTAGCTGCCTGGCCCTCTGCTTTCTGCTTCTCCTGACCCTGTTGGTCAGCTTGTTGCTGTTCCTGCTGGGGCTGTTGTTGATGGCCCTGTTGGCCCTGTTGTTCCTGTTGGTCCTCTTGGTCTTGTCGGTCCTCTGCTTCTTCCATCACTTTATCTTTTCCCTTGCTCTGTCCTTGATTGGAAGTTTGCACTGCCTCTTGTTGTGTTGCAGAGGATGAAGCAGGTGCTGTTGTCTGAGGATTTGGTAGAGCAGGCACCTGAGAAGGACATTCCAAGTCAGCCATTTTTAATAAATTCCTTCTAGCCCTTTCAACTAGCTCTTCTTGAGATAGAGGCTCTACTAAGGTGTTTTTCCTCCACTTTGGTTGGTTAGCATGTCTCAGGATGTGGAACATGCTCTCATTCTCGTAGCTAGAGAGCTTGCATCTCTGTCTTCTCAAGGATATAAAGTCGTTGGGGTCATAGGGCTTCCAAAGGAAGCTTTGTTCTAGGCCAAGGCCTTCCAACATCCTATCTGCTTCTTTCCATCATTCTCTTCTGTTTAGGATGAAGTGGCCTAGCTGGTTTCTAACTTTAAGCTGTGCCCTTTTTCCTTTTCCTGCAAAGTGCACCTGGTCAGCATTTCCAAATTGCCTGAAATACTCCAGGGCAAAGAGCCTCATGGGCACAAATCTGGGCAGCTTGTATGGGCGCAACTCACACCCATATATCCTAATCACAGTGTGATGCTGTTAAAAATACCAATATCCTATACTGTAGGCACTGGACAGCTGCAGGATCCTCTGCCTTTCATCAGTGAGTCTTGGAGGGGGTGTTGTCAAGAGTAGAGACAAGGCTGGATGAATGAATAGGTCTATAAACTCAGTATATGTATATGGTGAATATGCACGGACGTGGAAGACTGAGCTCCAGTATACCACTCATCTTGGGTTTCCTGCTGCATCCGTTCTCTTGATTTCAAAAGAGAACTTCTCATGTTGATAATACAAAATGAGATGATAAATATATGAGGTGTACCTGAACACTCTCTCTCTGGGTAAGTGCAGAAATTGCTCACGTATCTTGTCAGAGATATATGTAGCATAGTCATAACAAATGGGGGCCCTACCAGGGGAAAACATTGTCATCATTACTAGCACAGTTTCCTCTATGAACTCCATTGAACTGTACCCTAGCACTGAGCTTATCATGTATGCTAGGTCTAGGCCTAGTTGATTTAAATAGCCATCAAAGATGGGAGGATGCATCACTGTGTCAGATTTCTTGATAAACAACTGATTAAGCTTTAGGATCTCTGCCTCTGTAAGTACCTTGGCTCCTTGATTGATTAGGTCCAGCAGGGATAGAGGGACCAATTTCTTTTGAGTTTTGAATTGGACCATCTCCCTGATGGCCTCAGGGGTGGTGTAAAATACAACTGCACCTTGTGGGTTGAGCACAACCCTCTGCACAGGGTCATAACAGGCAGCACACAAGTGGATGAGTTCAGGGAACCGGTTAACCTGAGGCATTTTGAAGATTGGGAGGGAGGACTCCCAAATGCCTAGGATATCTGTTCCATCTCTGTGCTTAGCCCTGAGCTCGTTCAGCAAATGAATGTGAAATGTACATCCGGATCGAGCATCCTCCGAGATTTGGTAATCTAGGTCTGCCAAATCTTGCCAGTCTAGCTCTCTCTGAGGAGCATTCAAGGGGGTAACATTAAGGGCTACTGGTGCTGAAGGGGTATCCATGTCTGTTCAAACGTTTCTTGAGCTGATGAGCGTGCTAACTGAGTAAAATGGATTTGAGGGAAACACAGACTAGTAGGCTTGCTTTACAGCAGAATAGGACAGCACAGGGCTTTCTAAGAAGGCTTTTTATATAGTTCTAACAGACCTCCTTTGGCAAATTTAGGAGCAGGCTAGTGAGTTCACGATTGCGCGAACAGAGGAGGGTTTTTACTAAACCTGAAGTGTAAAATGGCTCCGCCAGTGTAATTCGACCTCAGATTGTGCAGGGAAGACAGGATATACTCGGTTTTATGGTGAAATTTCAATGTCTTGCCGTGCCCAGGTATGTTTTACGAGTAACTGTGAAAAAACCAGTTTGCAAGGAAATGGACGAACAAATACCTGTTTAGCCAGTAGCTTGGGACGAAAGAGTAGTTGGGTTGGCGCTCTGAGCTTCTGCGGATGGTCGAAAGTTGGCCGGTAGACTGCTGGTCGTAGTTTGCATGCAGACACCACAGAGGTCCTTTTCACAGAAAAATAGCAGAAAACGCAAAAAACCGTAAAAATATGGCCTTTTTGCTTTATTGGCGCGTTTTTTGAATGACGTCAACATGACGTCAGCATGTGGGTCCAGGTTGGATGACGTCAGCAGGACGTCATCGGGTGACGTGGCGGCCTGAGACCGGTCCACAGGAGCGATGAAGTGGTGGCCAGGTGGGCGAATGGGGGACGAGGTGAGCGGCTATGGCGATTGACGTGGGCAACAGCAGGGCGGGGACGTGGGGAGGACAGGTGTCGCCATATCGGGCCCCCTCCTGCATGGCAAGGAATCTGTCAGAGGGGGCTTCGACGAAGTTTGGCCGCGACACCTGTCCCCGCGTGACGCAAGCGTCTGACAGATATCGGAAGGTATCTGTCAGACGTCGGGGGCCTTCCGAAATCCACGGGAACCGTAGATCTGCAGGCGCGCGATCTGACGGCTGTCGGGCAAGGAACCTGCGCGGCGGATAAGGACAACATTTATTAACAGTCGGACGTCGGGCCCTTGCGAAATTGATGCTGACCGTAGATCTGGGAAAGCCGCGATCGGACGCTTATCGGGTCAACAAGCTGCGCGGAGGCTAATAGTCAACGGGCGGGTTTAAAATACAATTTTTATCGGCAAGCGCGCCCGGCGGGACCCTTCAGTTTATAAATGATTTTCAATGGTTTTTGATAATTTTCTTTGATAAAGTCATATTTGCCCGACAACATTAGGAAAAAGTTAAAAGCAAGGATTTTCGTGCAATTCTTTACAAAAGGCATACGAAGGGAAAAACTTAGGATAAGCGGGCTTTGGTAGTTTCATATGAAAAAGACGCATATTGGCTCCCGACCTTAGGATAAGGTGGGGAAAGTGGGTTTCATGATATTTCCGCCCTTTAATGGTTTTTGGGGGGTCTAAAGGGTTTCTTTAAGGGTTTTTAGGCAAAAATGGAGACTTGGGTAGGGGGATGGGTTAGATGGGGGAAAAGGGGTTGCACATGGGTTCTTGACCTTAACCAGTTGTTAATTCAATTCCCAGGGAGTAGAAATTATGGCTATAGTGCCAAGGAGGGGATATTTATACAGTGTGTGGGGGTTATACACCATGGTGTTATAATA
>APFE031732067.1:38878-87571 GCA_000404065.3 Pinus taeda
TCTCGAAAATTAACAGAACATGTAATATCTTCATCCAGCTGTCCAAATTCAAGACCACATTGCCATCTGAGCCATCAGAGTAATATTACATGGAAGAAGTGCATAGCATATTGAATTTCCCTGAATAAATCCATTTGTAAATGAAATCCAAATCCTGGGGAAGTGGTATTCCTAAATTGTGTAAACGAAAAGGAATAAACTCTCATTACTTACTTATAACTTGTTACCATGCTTGTAAATTTCTATAGAAAAATATTTTGGATGCAGAACATCCATAATTTTTGCTTCATTGTATTCCATAGGGTAAGGGAATGAAACTTATATCTAGAGCATGACCCAAGTGTTATTAATAAAGTGGGAGAGGTGTACCAAAGTTAGTTTCTATTTTTCACCTCCACATGTACTCCTTCAAGATTTTATGTATCGACCTATTCTCCATAGACCACAATTTTATACACATGTTTATTTATCAAGAGATGTTTCAACACCTCCTTTTGTTTGATACCTAGTAAGACAACCTTTATTTGTTGTAGTAAAAGTTACCGTCGAATTGATCTAAATATAAAACAACCTTTGTCTATTGTAATAAAATTTACCTTCAAATTGAGCTAAGTATCCCTCTTTCATACTCACAGACAACAAATTTAAAAACCAAATTCTCCATTGACAAAACCAAAAGATTTTGTTCTATTTTACAAGTTAGCTATTGGTGGTGCCAGCTCTCAATACCATGATGCATGTGATTATTCTATAACTATATCACACAGTTGTAGGCCAAGTGTATCCCTTCTCTTAGATTTGTTGAGGAAGCTTCCCGGAAATATCCTCCATAAGATTTTAATCATGCATAACCATAGTGTCAGGCTACAAGCAATTATCTAACCACTATCAATGATAAACCTCTTGCCAACTTCAAGATCTATGAATTCAATTTATTTATGTTATATCTACAAGTGCCATAGGTTATTAGGAGATAATCGTTTTCATGACTATCTAAGTGGGTTAAAATTATCTAGTATATGATAATTAGTTATTTTAATTAATAAGTTTATGCTCTTATTAGATAACTTTACTAATAGATTTATATTGATTAGTCACCATAGCCATTGATAATAAGATTAATTATGTTATTGTAATATTACTATGATAATAATAATAAATAATAATTAATATTATTAATTTAGTTGATATTAAATCCATACAATTTCTATCGGTTTATAACGTCCATAGATAAATCTATTATTGCCAATGAAATTTGAATCATTAATGACTCACCCTACATTAATTTTAACTCTATATTGGATTAACATGTTACTTAAAATAATACTCAATCTAAACTAGAAATATTAAAATAATATTTCACCATTCTAGACTTTATTAAAAATCCAGAACATTATAAAATATAATATCCAGCCCAAGATAACTATTGTTAACTTAACTTATATATGAACTAATTTAATACATGGTCAAAAACTTAGTCACTCTTTGGGTCCATATAACCATTTGCCAGTCTAAGTCTAATATAGGGTTTTATCTTGTAACCTAACCATTGGACGATCTGCTATCCCTATTTAACATGTAGCCATGGTCTAATTCCTCAACTTGTCCTGATGATGAACCACACTCATTGGTTCGAAATGCGTCGACAAATGTATCTTCATGTGATTTGTGCCGAAAAATTCTTTTCATAAAATATTAACAACATTCTAGGAAAATAGTTAACAGTGAAAAATATATTTTACAAAATTCAAGACACATCACAAGATAGGTTCATGTAAAAGTTTTAAACGTATTTAATGGAAAAAATGCCCTATGACGACCATTTTACCCATCAAATTCCAACCATGGTCCACATCCGTAAATCAAAATCATGAAAATATCTATGTGCAGTTGGTTTGGTCATTATTGCACAATTGAACTGTGCATTTAAGTGAAATGTGCAACTATATATTATTTAGTGCGTTAAGTATTCATGTTGCTATACATACATAAGATGAAAATACATTTGTTTAATATACAAGTTATGCTTTTGGTTTCCCATATGTTCATAGATCTCATTTTATGCTCGTAAAACTAGTTTTCACTATGTAACATACAGTTGAGGTAGATCCATGTAAATCTTGATTATACTGAGTGGAAGAGGATCGATAGCCTATGTATTTTGTTCTTGAAGATATATTTTTTGTTTTAAAATAGAATTCAAACATTATATTTTTGCATGCTATGTTCTTATAATTTATTTTATCGAGTCCACACATTATTCTATAATCTGTTTTATATTCTATTTTTTGTTTTTTTTTTTTCTATTTTACATTTTATTTCATGTGGTATTAGAGCAAAGGTGATGAAGTAGCATTGTTGGCCTAATTCAATACTAATCAAATAAAAATAAGTTTATGTTGAGTTCATAATAAGTGTTTTTACTCCCGTGTATTTTAAAGTTGTTGAAACACCTATTATGTTAGTTTTTGTACACCAAATTGGTAACTTCTTCTACTCATGTAGCTACATTTGATCAAAGAGACAATTCTTTTTTGGAGACCTTGACACTCCCAAGATCGAATACTGATACTCCTGCTGCATGGAGTTGCTAAGACATCTAAAAGATATCGATAATTGATTAGCTATGCTACTATAAGAAAACCATTGCTAGATGTGCTATGAGGATGGGACGCAGGATACAAATTTGGTTTATATGCATGATAATAGGAAGCAAATCAAGTCAACCCAAGAAGTTTAAGAGGTTGAAAACATGGAATATGAATTGTTTTAGTGGAATATGAAGAGGTAAATTATGTACGGATAAATTGCATGAACACAAAAGACTTCAAGCTTTGATATCTTTGAATTTTGGCATTGGTTTAGCTGCCGCACGATTTTCAAAGAGCACAACTATCTATTTTACTAGTTACGAAGGTGTCTAGCTGTTGTCCGTGGTGTTGTTGTGTAAAAATGTGGAAATTCCATGTTTTCACACATTTTGAATGAAATAAAAAAAATATTTAAATCCCTTTCTGTGTTCTCATGAGAAGACTTGAATTACTCTTGTGTAATTTAGTCCTAAGTTAATTAATTTGGTAGGCAAACTCTAATGGTGTGAGTTTTGTGCTTTGTAATGACGATCCAGATTTTGTAGGTTTTGTGAAAGCTATAGAACATAGAATGCATTATAAGGTTTATGAATGTAAGTTTATTAGAGTAGGTTTATTACAGCTGGACAAGGATTCAAGGTTCCTGTCAATGAGCAATGGCATATTCAAGTACTAACTTGAAAAATCCACAAATTCCTTAGTTTAATGGGAAGAACTAGGATAATTGGAAAATCACAATGATGACATTATCTTGTTCTCATGATATATGGGATGTTTCAGAGAATGGGTTCCAAGAACTAGCTAATGCAACAACACATAATGTCTTGACACAACTAGAGAGAGATTTGCTGAGAGATAAAATGAAGAAGGGCTCCAAAGCCCTCTTCTTTATATTCCAAGTAGTTCATGAGAGTATTTCTTCTAGGAATACAACAACAACAAAGTCAAAGCAAGCATTGAACGTTATCTAGAAAACATTTCAAGGCATGACAAAGGTGAAGACAACAAAGTTGCAAATTCTAACAAAGGATTTTGAGACACTATATATGAAGGATTATGAGACAACAAAATCATTTTTTACACAAATTGGATCTCATGGTGAGGCACTTGAATAAAGGATAGTGATTGAAAAGAATATAAGAATTTTACCAGTAAGGATTCATTCTATTGTTGTTGCCATAGAGGAGGCAAAGGATCTCTCATATTGTTTAGCTAATGATAGTCAATCCACAAGAGCCAAGACCCATCATTATTTTTAATAAAAAATATAATTGGTAATTCCAATGGAGATAAACTGGCTCATATAAGTTGCAAATCCAATAATTCTTCTAATTGGATTTGTAACTCTAATCCGAGAGTTGAATTACAATGCTTTCCTTTTCAATAGGTTCTCTTCTTGGTTTGAGGTCAATAGTGAAATCAATCTCCCTTTTTGGGGTATCCTAGGAAATTCTTCTAAAAATACATCCCCACATCCAACGAGAATTGGATGTTTATCTATATTTTGAGAGTCACCCTTATCATTTGTTGTTGCAACCATGAAAAATTGACATCCATTTCACCAACATTTCATTGTTTGCATCAATGAGATGAACCTTAGGGACTAGCGAAAATTTCAGGGGCTAATATTCGCAGGTGGGCTAATTTTTGACACTTTTTCCAAAAAAATGATTTGCAATTTCCATTTTTTATAAAAATGATTCACCCAAATTTTATAGTATAAAACTATTTTACCTTAAAAATCACCAAAACTTCATGCACACAAATATAAAATAATTATAATTATAAATATTTTTATAAAAATATCATCAAACATTCTATAAGTTTCATATTAGTGACTACTATGATTTTCTAAGGTTTATAAACACTAAAATAAACTCACATCCTTAATTTTTACCCTGTTAGGGACACTCCTTGGTTGTTTCCTATCAAGTATTTTCTCCAACCTTCATTGTCTGTGAAATGTAGTATCTTTTCCTTGCACTGTAAAACTACCTCATGTTGTTCCAACCAATCCATTCATATGACTACATCATATGATAGTAGGACTATAGAATATAAGGAACCTTTGTCTTACATACACCTAGATCCACCTTACAATCCCTTACAAACTTACCTACATTGCCTTTCCTCCTCCACACCATCCCTACATGACTATAATCATGTTGTGCAGTTGCTTCATGTCTAATGTTTAACAATGCAATTGGAGAAACAAAATATTCAATAGCTCTTGAATCTATCAAAATAAAAAAACTTATACCATCAATATTACCTGTCATCTCAAGTATAGTTGATTGGTGTTCATCCTCAGGATTATTCGCTATCACATGGATGTGATGAGCCTTTCCCAATTCCCCCACTGTGGCTTGTGGCCTAGCTTTGTTGGAAATACCTATTTTCAAAGGGAAGTCCAACTTGATGTGTGGACCTATTCAACTACAACACTCGCTCTAAGAAACTTGGCTGATACTACTAGTTGAACTAGGGGTTTGTTTGGAACTCCACTAATAGGAGCCAAACTGTTGTGGTATATGCTAGTATGGAACAACATAGTGTTGTTGTTTAGAACAATACTGCAATGGATGATGAGTCTTCATGGTAATATATTTCGCCTTCTATGATATATATCAATATAATGACATTTTATTTCCCGTTGGACAATTTTGATGATTATGAACTAGTCCCCTGTGAAAATTATCGTGATTTATGTTGTTTCTACTAGACACTCCTCACCTTGTGGATTTTGATGGCCTTGTTGGTCCACTATTCCAAATCTCTTCTTCAGTGATGATGCCCCACTGAACAGTCTCATGCAATGTACGAGGAATCAATATTTTAACCTTACTCGAAATGTTAAAAATTAATCCATACATAAATTTGTTTTATCGGAGCCTTCGTGTTTAAGTGAGAGGCATAGCAAAGTAGTTTCGTGAAATGAGCCTCATACTTGGGTACTAGTATTTTATGTATATTGATATTAGGATGGTGAGCTAGAGTCATTTTTTGAAGTATGTGTGCCCGTGTAGTGTAGCATGAATTTTGGGGCCAAAGTACCTGGATTGAAATTAAGATTTAATTGAACATTCATTAATATAAAATAGACTCACTATAGAACCAACACCAAAGTAAAGAGTATGAGTGGTCATGCACTCCATGGGTGGTTATGATGGGGGGGAATGTGGCTTTAGGGTGTATCACATGGTAGAGAGAATCCATGCAGTGAAAAGTATACATATGCATGGTAAAGACGTAAAAATGTACTATAATTATGATCTTCATTATCCAACATTCCTCAATATGCAGACAACAAACTATCCAATGGATGAATTATCAACTAAACAAAGGATTTTGTATAGGTCCCAGTTGGCAAACCTAGTGGGGGTTCTGGAACTGATTGAGGATTTTAGTCAGTGAGTCATGTGGTTAGACTATGGAACCAACATCAATTTTGGTGACTGTTTGATGAGCCTTGGAAAGTGGGCATCACAGAGGGAATTGGTCACTCCTGGAGAAGTGTATGCCATTTGGTTTCTAGAATTGGTCAGCAAGATGAACTAGTTATGGCTTGAAAGGGTGTGTGGAAGCCCTAGAAGTAGCATGAGCTCCTGGAGCCCTATTTTTGGAAAAGTCCTTACTTCCCATAAGGTCCCGAGGAAGTTGGGAATCATAGAGGGGATAGAAGGTCTGAAAGGAGGGTGTGCCACTTGGGCAAAACTTCAGGGAAATAGAGTGTAGTGGTTGGAGTCATGAATATGGGGTTAGTACCTTGGAAATGACGATGCAATTATGATTAATTTATCATTTCCTGTGGAGTTACAACCCAAAATCGGGAGTGAACTATGGTTGAAATTGATGAACCATGAGGTCTATGGCTAGGTGGAATGCAGAGATCCTATAGCCAATTGATATTTATTTGTGGATGTGTTTTGACCTAATGTTGTATTGATTTATGAATTTATGGTTGAACCCTAGTTTCAAGGTTTTGTGTTAATATGAATTAATTCCCTTGTATTATGTTGTGCACATTTATTCGTACATATATATTTATCCTTGCTGGATAATTCACAAATATGTACTTTTCCATGCATTGATGTGTGTTAGATTATATGTTCCATGTTTACAATCTATATTCTATTTTTACTATAAACCCTAATAGGTGGACTGGAAATTAATGATATGTTTATCATGTTGCATCCAAACCTATTTCTATGTAAATAATAAAGGGTGGAGCATTGCATGAATTGATTATAAATTATACAAGAATTAATAAAGGAAAAGTTAGGGTTGAAACCTAGGTGAAAATTACATCGAGAATTATAGAGTTAGCGATGGGCTTTAGCCATGAGCTTGGGATCATTAATGGAAATTATATATTATGAGATTCTACATGATTATCAGTAAATTAATTGATGGAATTTCATATGAAAATATCTAGTGTTTTCCAGCTAGTGGCAGGGGGAATTACCAAATGGTGTCATAGCCAGCTTCCATCACTAGGCCTGATTGAGCTTGATACGAGGAAAAACAATTTTTTTTAGGATGCATACCAAGTATTTGATGAAATTTCCATGGCACGAATCATTAAAATCTAACCTTGAGAAGGAACACAAAAGTCACGAGGAGTTGAGCGAGATTAAAATCATGCAAAATTGAACAGGAATCTTTAAACTTGGACCTCAAAGTGTTAAATATTGTATTAAGGACACCATTCCTATGTATTAAGTCCTAATAGGTTTATATATATATATATAAGTTTTTCATAAACATATTAAAATTTAGTGCAAGGTTTAGAGTGGAACCACTGCCAATTACAAAAAATACATGCAACCATAGGTCTTATACAATGGTTTAAGTTGACGGTGATTTGATGTGGTGAGGAAGGGTATCGTGGATGTTGAGATTTTCTGTTTGGAGAAAAATAGGAAAAATCTCAGCTGATGACAACAATAGAATTTAGGTCCTAGATTAACTCCAGTTTGTTGGGAGGGAGTTAATGCCTCCTATATTTGATGTGAGGGAGTTAATGAGGCTGTTAGATTCTCTATGCTATATAATAGGCAATCATTCGGATGTTGGCTAAGAGTGTGTGAGATTTTTGTGAGGATTTCATGATGTAATCTCATGTTTGATTAATAAATTCCTGATGCCTATGTTTGGTGGATGTAGCCCAGATTGGTTGGGTGAACCACGTTAAAAACGATGTCTTATGTGCTTGGCTGTTTTTCTGTGTTATTTTTGTTTGATTTGTTGTGCCTCTGGATTCCAACAAGTGGTATCAGAGCATGTTGGAGGTGGAGCGCAGCTGAGCGCTAGTCGTGATGATAATTGCTTTAAGGCGTGGAGGTATTCTGCTGGAGCGCTGGTGTGTGGACTGATCAATTTATTTCTGGTTTGTGCGTGTTGGTGCTGGGTTGTGCGTGATGGTACTGGTATTCAATATATTGTTGGTTCCTGGTGCGTGGAGCACTGCTTCCTGGTGTAGATTGCTGGCAAGGAGAACTACTGCTGCGTTAAATGGTGTGTATTACATGAAGCATTGTGGGTGTGTATTCTATAAAATTGTTGGTGCGTATTTCTTTTCAAATCGCTGGTGCGTATTCTATAAAATTGATGGTGAGTATTTCTTTTAAATCGCTGATGGAGCCTGAATTTTAAAGCATAGACTCAAGTGTTAAGCCACAGACTTCTGTATCGACTAGATGGATAGGCCACTATATTGAAAAACAGAAGAATCTTCCAGGTGTGTAGAATCCCTGACAGTGTAAGGTACGGTAACAACGATGCGACTTACAAACAATTTCGAAAATTTAAATTCGGTCATGAGAAACTATCTTCGCTTGATAGTGTGATTTTTCACGCTGAAATCAGGGGCGGACACCGGCAAGGTTACCGCGAACAATAGTAACAGTATTTTTTGTTTGTGATTGGCACGGAAATTACATAGTTCGGATCAAATTTCACTGCGCGTTTTTCAGGCCAGCCTCCGATTGGTTTGAGTTAACGTGTGATTTAATGATTTCACCCATGGTTCAATTTAACCACCATGAATTACATAACATCAGTTGCAGGGAGCCTTTGAAATACATACGTATATTTTGCCTTGACCCGATTCATATTCGTCTTGCTATTCATGTTTTTTCATTAATGAACATGTCACAATAATAACCTCATCGGCAGAAGGAGAAATCTCCTTAATGATCAAATAAACCAATTTTTGTTTTGGGGTTTTTTATTGTAAGTTCACACAGAAAAAATTTGTTTTGTGTGTGAAAACAAAGTCATAGGCAGAAATTTTTTGTGTGAAGTGCAAACGGCAGATATTTTTTTTTTAAAGGCATAGGCAGTTTTTTGTTGTGTAAAAACAAAGGCATAGGCAATTTTTTTTTTATTGCTGGTTGGATATTGGAGATTATTGTGTTTTTTGTTGATACAAATGGAGAAAACTCAAAGTGACCGGTTTGAAATTGAGAAATTTAATGGCAAGAATAATTTTGAGATCTGGAAGGTGAAGATGCATGACTTGCTTGTCCAACATGGCATGGGAAAGGCATTGTTGGGCAAGTCCAAACAGCCTTACAACATCACAGATAGTGAGTGGGTCGAGATGGATGAAAGAGCAATTAGTGTTATTCGACTCTGTCTAGCTGATGATGCCCTCTTTAATATTGTGGCGGAGACAACAACTGTTGGTTTGTGGACGAAACTGGAGAAACTATACATGACCAAATCCTTAACCAATAGGATTCTCCTAAAGCGACAGTTGTACGGTTTGCGTATGAAGGAAGGTACATCGATTGCTGATCATTTAAATGCTTTTAATACTTTTCTTGTGCAATTACAAAGTATAGAAGTAAAAATACCATCCGAGGATAAAGCTATTACTTTATTGTGCTCGTTGCCCGAGTCATGGGATGATTTTGTTACTTCTATAAGTCTTAGTTCATCAGAAACTATTGATTTTGATGATGTAGTTGCATCCTTATTATCGGAAGAAACAAGGAGGAAGTCGCATTCTGAAACCTCTACATCAGAAGCTACGATGGTTAGAGGTCACTCGAAAGAAAGATGCCCGAGGAAGCTGAGCGACTCACGTTCAAAGTCGAAAGGGAAGAAGAGTAAGCTAAAGTGCTAGTTTTGTGGCAAATCAGGGCATTTAAAGAAGGACTGCTGGAAGCGACAGTAGCAAACTTCAAAAGCAGAGTCCTCGATAGAGAAGGAGGCAAATATGACAGATACATGTTCGACATCGGGTTCAGGTATGAGTGATGAAGTATTATCAGTTAATGTGTCAGAGCATGGTCAACATTGGTTGTTAGATTCCGGTGCATCAAACCACATGTGTATCCATAAAGAATGGTTTAAGGAATATAAATCAATTAATGATGGAGTTGTGTACATGGGTAATGATGTAAGATGTAATATTGTTGGGATTGGGAGCATACAACTACAAATGTTTGATGGAACAACTAGAATATTAACTCATGTGAGGCATGTGCCAGATTTAAGGAAAAACTTGATTTCATTAGGAGCACTTGATTCAAATGGGTATAAAACTGTAATTCAAGGTGGAGTAATGAAAATTTACAAAGGCATTTTACTAGTTATGAAAGCTAAGAAAGTAGGAAATCTATTTCAGTTAGAAGGAGGTACAGGGTCAGCTTTTGTGTCTACTGTGTCTGAACATGACAGTAATTCCATTCACTTATGGCATCAAAGATTGGGGCATATGAGTGAGAGAGGGTTGAAACTTTTGGCTGATCGCAAGTTACTTCCAAATCTGAAGTCTGGAAAATTAGATTTCTGTAAGCATTGTCTGTTTGGAAAACAAAGTAAACAAAAGTTTAAAACAGGTAAACATACTAGTAAAGGCATACTTGATTATATCCATTCAGATGTTTGGGGACCAGCCCCTACAACCTCATATGGTGGTTCGTCTTATTTTGTATCATTCATTGATGACTTTTCTAGGAAGGTTTGGGTCTACATGTTGAAAATAAAGTCTGATGTGTTTTCAGTTTTCAAGCAGTTTAGAGCATTGGTAGAAAACAACACTGGTAGAACAATAAAATGTTTACGAACTGACAATGGTGGTGAGTTTACTTCCAAGGAGTTTGATAGTTATTGCAAGGATGCAGGGATCAAAAGGCATAAGACCACGGCTTATACTCCTCAGCAAAATGGAGTTTTGGAACGCATGAACAAGACTCTTCTCGAGAGAGAAAGGAGTATGCTAAGTAACGTCGGGTTGCAAAAGGAGTTGTGGATGGAAGCGGTGGCAACAGCTTGTTATGTGATAAACTGATCTCCATCGACAGTGATAGACTACAAGATTCCGCAAGAGGTATGGAAAGGAAACCCTTGTGACTATTCTAAACTCAGAGTGTTTGGTTGTGATGCATATGCTCTAGTGCCTAAACATCAGCGAACTAAGTTAGATCCAAAGTCTAAAAGGTATATCTTTGTTGGGTATGGTGTTGGAACAAAGGGATATAGATTGTGGGATCCTACTACCCGCAAAATCATCATCAACAGAGATGTAAAGTTTAATGAATCCTCTCTTGTACAGTTAGATGTAGATAGTCGATTGAAATAGGATGATGTATCTGACTTACAACGCATTCAATTTGATAGTATTTCTAACGATAGTCATGATGACCATAGTTCATATACTAGTCATGAACAGGTTTCAGAATCAGAACATGAACAGGGTTCAGGTTTAGATCATGAACAGGTCTCAAATACTGAAATGGTAGTCAGCCAATCGTGGAAGCACCAGAAACATCCTTAAGGAGGTCGACAAGAATCAAATGGCCACCGAGAAGGTATGATGATTATGTCACTTCTGTTGCATTTACTGCTAATGACAATTAACCTCTGTGCTATCAGGAATCAATAGAAGGTTCGAAAAGTGACAAGTGGAAAACAACCGTGAAGGACGAAATGATGGCCTTAAATAAGAACGACACATGGGATCTGGTGGAGCTTCCGAAAGGCAAGAAAACTGTGGGGTGTAAATGGGTCTTCAAGCTGAAACGAGGTGTGAATGATACAGAAGACAGGTACAAAGTGCGACTGGTTGCAAAAGGGTTTTCTCAGAAAGCCGATATTGACTTTCATGAGATTTTTTCGCCAGTGGTTAAAATTGTTTCAATTAGAATTGTGTTAGCATTAGTGGCTTTGTTTGATTTAGAGTTGCAGCAGTTAGATTTTAAGACTAAATTTCTACATGGTGATTTAGATGAGGAAATATATATGGAACAACTGGAAGGGTTTGTTCAGCATCACAATGAGAAATTTGTCTGCAAGCTCAAGAAGTCATTATATGGCCTGAAGCAGTCGCCTCGGCAGTGGTATAAGAAGTTTGATTCTTTCATGTTGAGTCAGAAATATGTTAGAAGTGAATATGATCGTTGTGTTTATGTTAAACAGTTGAATAATGGCATATTCATTATCTTGGTATTGTATGTTGACAATATGCTTTTAGCAAGCAAAAGCATAGAAGAAATCAACAAGTTGAAGGCTTAGATGGCAAGGACATTTGATATGAAAGATCTAGGAGCAGCGAGACAGATTTTGGGCATGGAGATTTTCAGAGACAGGAGCAATGGTAAGCTATGGCTATCACAACAAAAGTATATTGAGAAAATACTTTTGAGGTTTGGTATGAATAATGTGAAGCATGTTTCAGTCCCTTTAGCTCCCATTTTAAGCTTTCTTCGAGTTTATGTCCTAATACAGATGAACAAAAGGATTATATGTCTTGAATTCCATATGCGAATGTAGCAGGGTGTTTAATGTATGCGATGGTTTGTACTCCACCAGATATTTCAGATGAAGTTGGTGTTGTCAGCAGGTACATGGCAAATCCGGTTAAAGAACACTGGTCAGCAGTGAAATGGGTGCTTCGGTATTTGAGAGGCACAAGTAGTTATTGTATTTCTTACAATAAGAGTAGTGAATTTGTTTGCGGATATGTTGATTCCGATTTTGCAGGTGATTTGGATAAGATAAGGTCAACTTCAGGGTACATCTTTACTCTTGCAAGTGGAGATATCAGCTAGATGTCAAAGCTACAGAACATTGTTTCTTTGTCCACTACTGAAGCAGAATACATTGCTGCTTCTCATGCTTGCAAAGAGGTGGTTTGGTTGAAAGGTTTTCTTGGTGAGTTCGGTAGGTTACAGGACAACATCGAGTTACTTTGTGATAGTCAAAGTGCAATACATTTGGCTAAGAATCTGGCCTATCATAGTAAATCAAAGCATATTCCAATTAAGTATCATTTTGTAAGACAGGTTGTCACTGAAAGGGAAGTCTCTCTTGAAAAGGTGCATACAAAGGAGAACTATCCAGACATGTTCCCGAAAACAATTTTGTTGGAGAAACTATGCTAGTGTTTGGCTTCTCTTAGCTTGCAGAAAAGATAAACTAATAATAACAAGGCATCAGGCGAATTGTTGTCAAGGTGGAGATTGTTGAGATTTTCTGTTTGGAGCAAAATATGAAAAATCTCAGCTGATGACAACAATAGAATTCAGGTCCTAGATTAACTCCAGTTTGTTGGGAGGGAGTTAATGCCTCCTATATTTTATGTGAGGGAGTTAATGAGGCTGCTAGATTCTCTATGCTATATAACAGACAATCATTCGGATGTTGGCTAAGAGTGTGTGAGAGTTTTGTGAGGATTTCATGATGTAATCTCCTGTTTGATTAATAAATTCCTGATGCCTATGTTTGGTGGACGTAGCCCAGATTGGTGGGGTGAACCACGTTAAAAATTGTGTCTTATGTGCTTGGTTGTTCTGCTGTGTTATTTTTGTTTGATTTGCTATGCCTTTGGATTCCAACAGTGGACAGGCCATAGGCCCAAGCATGGCAACAAGCCATAAGCTATAAGACTACAAATCATAGGATGAAGTAGACGTACGAGGGGCAAGCTGACTCACGTTAAGGTATGAAATTAATTTCCATATACGAGGTTGTTTGGAGAACCAGATGTGAGGACTTCAAGATGGGAGCACCTGATGGAGACAAAAAATCAAAGTTTTAGTACGAGCCCATCTAAATGTTCAATGGGCACCCATGTTTAGTTAAAGGAGACCGAAGAGTGAACATAACACATATAACTGCAAAGAAAACCAACCGAGAGGTGAAGGGGGGGTTTACATGGTCATGTTATAGGTTGGGCAAGCACTAAGACCGTGGTTTGAGTTTTGCGAGGCATCCACACACAGGTGGTACTGGCCATGCACCCGCCTTTGGCGGGTGAACTCGGGTTGTGCGGAACGACACACCAGTTTGGTTGAACGAGTTCGTGAAAAAAAAATTAGGTTCTCCACTGTCTAATAGAGTTAGGTCGTAGTGTGATAGAGTCATAGTATGAGCCCATCTATATGTGCAACAAGTGCCCATGTTTAGTTAAAGGTGACTCAGGTGGAGAATTCAGTTAAAGGTAACTTGGAGGCGATATGTTCATTTATGTGTGACCCCACCAGCAATTAAAGGGGATTTAGGTGTAGTGGCCAATTTTGTGTGATGGATGGGTGAGCAAGTGTAGTCGGTGCACTATGTTGGGCGAGTGTCTACTCTATGAGATGAGCAACCGATGTGCGATGCGAGAGTTGTGTGCACTAAGCGACGGATGTTCGACGACGAGTCATGTGCAATCGGTGAGTTGTGTTAATGGGCAAGTTGTGTTGCAAATGCAAGGTCGTCTCATGTGGATAAATTAAGAAGATGGGTGTGTTGTGTTGGTGGGCAGGTCAACTGCACTCTCTTGTGGATGGGTCGACCCATGAATACACCAACAGACATGTCTGTTGGAGAAATTCCATTTGATGAAGAGTGTATAAGTATGGCATGGAAATTTTGAGTAAAGGCATCACCAAAGTGCAAACATAACACATATAACCACAGAGAAAACCACCTAAAAAGCAAAGGCAGAGTTTAAACGGTCAGGTTGTAGGTTGGGTAAGCATTTAGACTGTGGTTTGATTTCCTCGGGGCATCCACACACACAGGCGGGTCAGGCCATTTGCCCGCCCCAAGCAGGTGAACTTGACTTGGGTAGAAGGACACAACACTTTGGTTGAACGAGTTTGTGAACAAAAATTCAGTGTTTCCACTGTGCAACAAGGTCGGGCTGTACTACGACAAAGTTGTGCGATGGGTGGAACGCTATGATGACAAACATTTCAGTGAGGATAGTGTATTGTGAATAGGTGGTAGCGACGTTGTGACAAGCACATGCTGAATGACTGGGCACAAGCTAAACAACTGGGCACAAGTTGAACAACCAACAACTTGGGAAAAGTTTGCGGGCTGAATTTGGGTGGCTGCACGATTTTGCAAAAACTTGTATCTTGTAACATATTTGCAAATTTATATTATTTTTGGGCAGGCTTGATAGGTTGCTTCCCCTCCCATATAAATATTTATACACTCGTTTTTATGATGATTTATGATTCTGATGCATACATGAAATATAATGGAAGATAATTGAAGAAGATAAATGAATGAATGTTATTTCCAATGCATTATGAACACTTAGAAAAAAATTGCTTAAGTGTTGAGTAAGCATAGTTTGTATACTTGGTAGTGGTGAAATGAAAAATTTCGGCCGTGCCACACTCACCTATATGTGCTTGAAAGACGCCATCCAAATAGCGTCATGGCATCAAAAGTGTAATGAAGCTGCGCTAGTGGAATGGATAACACAAGTTGTGGAGGTGGACGCAGGTTGTGGAGGTACGTCTCAAAGTAATGACGTAATCAAAAGTGGCAAGGCTCAAGAGATGGATGGAACTGTGATAGTGAACTCCAAAGTTACGTGAACGATACAACCCTCAACCCTCAGTTTTCATCAACTTCAACTAATAAACATCCACCATTGATCTAGGGCGTGTAACCGAGAAAAAGAACTGTGATAGCGGACCCCTCTCCTTCGTGATATTAGGCAAGGAGTCTGCTATTCAATATGAGTAATCCAATTCCTTCCACAAAGTGGGCCGTCGATCATCCAAGCATGTAACCGACAAAGAGAACTATGATAGCAAACCGCTCTCCTTCCTGATATTAGCAAGGGGGTCCACGATTGAATATGAGTCATCCAATCCCCGCCCAAAGTGGACCGTCGATCAACCAAGCATGC
The DNA here is from genome assembly GCA_000404065.3 of Pinus taeda. Classification (NCBI taxonomy): domain Eukaryota; kingdom Viridiplantae; phylum Streptophyta; class Pinopsida; order Pinales; family Pinaceae; genus Pinus; species Pinus taeda. Next base: position 54,620 of record APFE031732067.1, read on the forward strand.
ATCATATTATTTTTCAACGTCTTTTAGCTGCCAAAGCATTGAACATCTGCCGATTAGGGTTACATGATAACAATTTTAAAACGATTGTGGGCACGTGGATGTGAAGTCTCACGCCTATGTGTTATTTATATTCAATATTCCAAAACCAAGAGTGGTCGAATGTTTTATATATTATACATATAAATGTTGTATAATATATTAATTGTTTGGATATATAGTGACCAGTCGAGACATATATTATGAAGGTGGATGACACGTTTGTATGTGACATATATATATACATGAATGTATACATTTCATTCTTGCATGCATACATTCCTGGGCGCGGAAACCCAAGGACGCATATATTTCTTTCTTTATAGATTGTTATACATTGTTTTGATTTATATAATTATATAATTTACATGTACCTGTGTTGTTTGGTTGAGACGTGAATAGGGACCATCAATAAGCCGTGATATATGCATATACATATGTATTACGAAAATGTTATATCTATATATATATTTATTGCTTTATAGCCGCGAGTCTTTGGAGTAGGTTTAGACACAAGAATGCGAGGTTTTAAGGGAAAAAGAATAGAATATATCAATGAGATGAAAAAGTAATTTGTTTTATAATTTATTTTTAATTTAGTAATTGTTAAAATATTTTTATATATATAATATATGTTTTATATTTATTTATTTTATAAATATATTAGATATATATATATATAGATATGATTAAAATTGAAGTGTTTGGTATAACTATAAGTTAAATGCTTTTTAGCTTGGATTTGTTTCAATTTGCATGACAGCCTTTTCATTCTCTTTCATTGACATTGTCTCCTTTCCCCTATAAATAATTGATAGATAACATAAAAGAAAGGTGAGTTAGCGTACTAAATCTTATTTTAAAAAGAAATAATGATTAAATAACAATTCCCCTTATTTTATTCTTAGAGATCAAAATTCAAAAAGCTCAAGTCTAAGGGATTGGATTACTCAAGTTTAAGAGATTGGATTAAATCCATAGATGAGTTACTATTAGTTCTATGTTAGGGATATGATACGACCAACCCACTATCTAAAATGGGAGAAACCCCACAGAGAGAAATTCAACACCTCGCTCCCCTTCCTCAACACTTTCAAGTTCAAGATTCCCACTTTCAAAGTTCACTCCAGACTTACCTTTGGATCTTCTTTGGGTAAAACCTTAGGAGTGGTTCCCTCATAAGTACTTCTCAATAAATAAAGTTCTTTAGAGATAACTTAGACCCCAAAAGTATTCAGTGGTTACCCATATTTATTGGTTTTTATATTCATTTTGCACATTATATAGTTATATATATAAACAAATAATAATAATGTGTTCATCTCATATATATTATATTATATAATATATATATATATATATAGATATATATATATATATATAAGATAGATATATATATATATATAGATATAAATATAGATATATATGCAAAAGTTATAAATACATATTTGTTATCTACTATGATTGTGCATTTATATGAAGGAAGAGTGGGAAATTGAACCAAGTGGTGGTAGGCCTCACACGACAAATTACATAGGGCTGAGGTTGGTGGGCAAAGTGTATGGAAACATGGCAGAAGGATTTTAATGAACCATGTTTTGGCTTAGGCTTTATGACATCTAGGGGAGGGGTTGCCACGTCTTCTTGTCAAATGACTAAGTGGGATGGTGGAAACTACTACCCCACCATCTGGTATTCAGAACACCCTATGAAAAAATAATAATGATCACACTCTAAAATAAAATTATAATTTAGCTAGTTTTTATGATATATGTTTTTAATTTTAGCAAGGTTTTAAAGGTATCATCAATAAGTACATGATCTTTGAGTTGTTTATTTTGTAGAGTTCAATTCACTGGTTCTTATTTCTATAGATATATGATGTGTAATTCAATACAATTTTTAACATAAAATTAGAAATATTAATTATAAATACTATATTTCAATGTTCTTATTATTACAATTTATTTATTTATTTTATTTCAATGTTGGTCATAAATAAAATATTTCAAATTTTACTTTCCATTAAAAAATATATAAATAAAAGGAATTAAAAACAAAGTGTTCTTATTCCATAAATACATGATATGTAATTCCATGGATTTTTAGCATTGAATTGACAATTAAAGTTTAAAAAGTTATTACAATATTGATTTATATATATTATTTATTGACATAGATATATATAGAGTAAAATATATATATATATATTTGATGATTTTTTTTTACATAATCCAATATGTCAAGTATATTTTAATATGTATCATAAATACAATATTTCAACATTTAATTTAATTAAAATATTTCTCTCTCTTTCTTTTTCTATATATCAAATGAAATTTTAAATAAAACTATAATTAAAATATTTCAATAATGTATTGAGAGAGATATTTAATTCCTTCCTTCTTCATTATAAAGTGGAAAAATGACATTTAAAACTTTAATGACAAATATTTTACTTAGTCAATTGGATTTAGTCTATGAGAAACGTTATTGTTTTCCCCAGTGAGATAAAATTCACTCTCATAATGATTATGGAGTTGATCTAGTCAATTTCATGCTTTGGCAATCAATTATTTAGGTGGTAACTTTAATTAAATATTATATTAATGATTTACATTTCCTCTTAATCAATTTAATAACTTTATTTTTTTATTGCTTGGAGGGTTCAGTTGGTTGAGTCGCATCATTAAAGAATCTTTACTATAGAGAAGTCACAAGATCAATCCCCTTACACCATGAAAACTAGACTTCATGGTTGAAGTGATCTTTTGAGGTGGATCTTCATGGTATAAATATTCTGTAGATGTAGTGATACAAATATGTAGTGAATATTTTGTAGATGTAGTAGTACAAATGTTCAATAGATGTAGTCGTCACCAAAGATATATAAAAAAAAAAGAAATTGATGTCTTATGCTTCAACCATCAATTAATTAATCTCTAACCTTAATTAAATATTTTTCTTTCAATTATCGTTAACCCAACATTTCTTCTTAATTTCTTTTATATATTTGATTTCTCATGCTTCAACCATCAATTCATTAGTCTCTAATTTTAATTAAATATTTTTTCATTTAATTTTAATTAACTCATCATTTCTTCTTAAATTTTTTATATACTTAATTTAATAATAAATTTATATATTATGAATTATTAATTTAATAAATTTATTTAAAAAAGAATTGATACAATTTTATCATTTATATTTTAAATAATTTTGAAAACAATGGGTAAACAATTTTTATTGCATTAAAAACATCAATTAACGCAAGAACCTCGGACATTGTGGTTGGTATTCAAAGATAACACTCGATTTATCAGCTCATATTACTCTAAAAAGACTACCACTCCAAAAACAGTCCACTATAAGCCTTACAAAAACTTCCTAACAACCACACATATTTGCATAACATTAGAAATATTTATCCCTGGCATGATGAAGATTTGAATATCCGCTTGACAAAACAGAGAGAATATCAAACATCTCTACTCACTGAGGGAGATGCTTATCATGCATTACCATGGTTGCGACTGATCATTCTATCTAAAATAATATCCTCTTTGGCATGCAGAATTATCGTGCGAAGGATCAGTCAAATGAGCAATGCAGGACCGAGACGAATAACACCTCAAGAAATTCAATTTTATAAGTCTTTGTGAAAGAGAAGTTAAAATGGATATATCACTAATTTCTATTTAATGATAATTTATTTTAAATATTATTTTATTTTTATTTTTATTTTTATGAAATTTGAGAAAATCACCATGTTTTAATGAACCATTATTAATTATTAATTTATTATTTTATTTATTTATGTTTATATCTTTTAATTTATTTTAGATTATTTTATGGTTTGAGGAGTCAAATGTTAACATAACAAGAGAGCATAAAACACTACATGACTACAACATATCTTCCATACTAATGAGCCTCTTGATGCAAAAAAACTATAAAACTTACTTATGTTATAGTTTAATTATTAGCAGTATAGATCGATCTTAATCACATCAAGAGATTTAATCCCTTTTAGTGCTTGATAAATCAGTCATTAGATGGATCTACAATGTTTTTTTGTCTCTTTATATATAGGCCATGCTTAATTTTTCATCGTTTAAAGGGTATTACTAAATAATTTATTATTAATAATATTTTTATATTAAAATTTGATTTAATCTCTCTTATCAATAAGTAACTAAATTATTTTATCTTTAATTACTTTTTCCTTTTGAATATTGAAAGATTTTAAGAAGGTCAACTTCGACATATAAATACACACATATTCTCTCTCTTTATATAAAAGTGTACTAGTTAATACAAAATTAAATATTTATTTTAGTTTTATCATTAAATATTTATAAAAAAATTTAGAAGTTTTTAAATTTAATTAACTTGTATCTATCTTCTATATACTATATAAAATTATATTATGTCTATAAAAAATTTATTTGTAACTCCAAAAATGAAAGTGAAATATTGTTATAGGTTACGGAAGGGTACTATGTGATATATACGATCCGTCGAAGGTTTTGATGCAAGCACCGAAGAGAGGCTTGAGAGCGACGCAAGCACCGAAGAGAGGCTTGAGAGTAAACTAGTATTGGAGCGCCTTTTTATAGAAACCTTCACTATGTGATATAAGTGATCCGTCGAAGGTTTTGATAGGAACTCCATCCGTCATCAAACACCGAAGAGAGTCTTGAGAATAAACTAGTGTACTGGAGCGCCTTTTTACAGTAACCTTTCTGGATTATGTATTGGTTGATTATGGATAATTTAATACAAAAAAAATACAGAGCGGAACAACAGTTACAATGGTCATTGCTATTTAAATACGATGTTGGATAATTATACGGATTACTTCTTCCCATCATTATTTATTTGCTGGACGAACGTCTTTACAGTTTCCTACGAATTAGAAAGAAACAAAAAGTAAAAACGAAAGACCTGTGAATAAAATTTCTAACTATAAAAGGAGGATGTTACTTTTTCATTCAAAGAACTCCATACAACCATTTGCCCTTCTCTTCGGTGTTATCAAATTAAATGGATGAGTGAATGCACCACCTTTATACTTATTAAATATGTTATAATTATTAAAATTAAAAATTGTTAAAATTTAATTTAATTTTAGAATTATCAAAAATTAGAAGGATCAAATTTCTTTTTGTTTTAAAAGTGGGTGTACATTTCAAGAAATTTAATTTAGATGCTTGGTGAATAATAAGTAAGAATGGATGTATATCTAATTTTAATTATTTGTAATTAATTTTAAAATATTCATTATATTTATTTTATTTTATGATTTGAGAAAAATCAAAAGTTTTAATTAACCATTATAATATCAAATTTATTATTTTATTTATTTATGTTCATATTTTTTAATTTAATTTATAGATTATTTTATGAGTTTGAAGGAGTCAAAATGTTTACATAACAAGAGAGCATAAAACACTACATGACTACAACGTATCTTCCATACTAATGAGCCTCTTGATGCAAAAAAGCAATAAAACTTACTTAAGTTATAGTTTAATTATTAGCAGTATAGATCCATCTTAATCACGTCAAGAAATTTAATCCCTTTTAGTGCTTGATAAATCCGTCATTAGATGGATCTATAATGTTTTTTTGTCTCTTTATATATAGGCCATGCTTAATTCTTCATCGTTTAAAGTGTATTACTAAATAATTTATTATTAATAATATTTTTATATTAAAATTTGATTTAATCCCTGTTATCAATAAATAACTAAATTATTTTATCTTTAATTACTTTTTTCTTTTTGAATATTGAAAGATTTTACGAAGGTCAACATTGACATATAAATTCACACAATATTCTCTCTTCTTATATAAAAGTGTACTAGTTATACAAATATTTAAATTAGTTATTTAATTTTTATATTAAAATATTTATAAAATTTTAGAAGTTTTAAAAAAAATTAATTACTTTATCTATCTCTATAAAGCTATATAAAATTATATTATGTCTATAGAAAATTTATTTGTAACTACAAAAATGAAAGTGAAATATTGTTATAGATTACTGAAGGGCACTATGTGATATAAGTGATCTGTCCAAGGTTTTGATGGGAACTCCATCCATCATCAAACATCGAAGAGAGTCTTGAGAGTAAACTAGTGTTGGAGCGCCTTTTTATAGAAACCTTTCTGGATTATGTATTGGTTGATTAACCGTCAAGAAGTAGAAATAATATTAGAAAAAATATTTCACCGACATCACTTTCGAGAATTATAAAATTTGATCAATCACATAATGATTGATTATGGGCCCAGAGCTGAACAAAAACAAGAAGAACAAGAAAAATATATTTTTGACTAAAGGAGGAAGGGAGGAGATAGTTGAAATTTATGTTAAATTAATAATAGGGGATTAATAATTAATAGTTAGTTAAAATTCAATAAAGAATTAAAATTGAAGAATAAAAATAAAAATTATAAAATAATTTTAGAAAATGGAAATTATATCTAATATTTCACCATTTTCTTCATTCAAATAAATTAAATAATGATAGATATTGGTTCATTATGGGCTAAGATTTGAAAAAGTACAACTAGGAAAATTTTGCTAACCCAACTTAGATCCATCTAACACCCTGCGGTTGGCAAGTCGCCCAGGTGCGCCCGTCGATCAACTGAAGTAGCGTGCAAAGGAGGAAGGTGACCAATGGGAAATACATTACATGTGGGCGAAGGTTTGTTGTTTCACTTATACACAGGTAGGATGAACGAAGTCATCTGCAGGGCGACTGTATGAACTGGTGAAAAAGGCGAGTGATGGCGGGTGGTCCTATGAGATGGGCAGGCTAACCACACATCGAATGAGTTTTACAAGCGAAAGGCGTGTCGACTCGGCAAAGATGAATGTGTCGGCCGGGTGGCACGACTCACCCACCCACCGTATGAATAATTGGTGCGGTTGGGAGGTTGAAGAAATTGGTACAAGTCTCGGTCTTCAAACGAGTTGGTGGAGAGCGTGAGGTAGCCGCAACAAGGGCGCACATAACCATAGGTTATGCGATCACTTGCCGGGCAGACTTATATGGAGTTTAGCACGAAGTTTGGTGGAATGGGTGACACCGGTCATGCGCTGCACAAAGTCGCCCACCCATCCACTGGTTGTGTGCACGGGTGGAGGGCTGGACGAAGGCACCCACCTATTGTCCGATCGTGTACACATATGGAGGGCTACATGAAGGTACCCGCCCGTCAATTGTATGTGCGGGTGGAGGGCTACACAAAGGTGCCCACCCACCATTTGGTGAACTCCGGTGGAGTGTGAACGAAGGCACCCGCCCGATGGCGTGACAAACTCAAGTGAGAGTTTGGGTGGAGGGCCGCACGAAGGCGCTCCCACCTGACTCATGCAAGGATTTTGGTGTGTTGTGTGGATTGTGTGGGGAGCAACAACCATGTAAGGCATGCATGAGGTGGACGCCTGCTCGACAAATGACAGGGGTAAAATGCCGATGGAGCATTTGCTCCCAGTCACTTGTATTTTCACAAAATCATAATAAAACATTATTATTGCATATGATGGTGTCCTCTCTACTCTTATGAATTTTTATGGTTATGTTTATAATGTTAATGGATTCCACTCATTAATATTGGTAATGAAAGATGATGAATGTTAGGCGTAGTTCGTAAAGTAACTTAACAATGCAACATGTTATCTACTTAGGCGATGTCGCACCCTTGCCAATTAATGAAAAAAGAATTGGGGGTGTGACAAATGGTATCAGAGCTACTTGCAGAGAATAGACATGTATTCAGGGAAACATTATGGAGAAATTGTGGGTTAACAGTCTAGGTTTCGTGGACTTCATGATTCATGGCAAGACCATTCATGCTCTGGTGGACGCAGGGTCCACTCATAACTTCATAATGTCATGGTTAGCAAGAGAGGTTGGACTGATGATCTTCCCATCGAATGTGGAAGTCAAGGTATTGAACTCTAGAGCTAAAGTGGCAGGTTTGGCACATGAAGTGCCTGTATAGATAAAAGACTGGAAGGGTTAGTTGGACTTCACGGTGATGAAGATGAACGACTTCGATATGATATTGGAGCAATATTTCTTGAAGGACAACAAGGCAATTGTTGTCCCCTTTTATGATGAGGTGGTGCTGGTTGGACAGTCACAAACTTGGACTTTTCCCACTCATAGTCGAAGAAGGGAAGTCAAGGTGCATCATGTTTCTGCACTTAGCTTGGAGAAGGCTATGAAGGAGTTAGATATGGAGACATATGTAGTGATGTTCAAGGGAGTCGAAGGTGATGGAGTGGGGACACCTGTTCCAGTAGAGATTTCTGAGGTATTGGCCAAATATGGAGATTTGATGCTTGATGAGCTACCAAATAGGCTTCCACCAAGGTGTGCAGTGGACCATAGCATAGAGCTTGAGCCAGGAAAGCAACCCTCAGCTAAAGCACCTTATCAATTGTCAGGACCTGAGTTGGAGGAATTGAAATGACAGTTAAAGGAGATAACTGATGCAAGTTTCATTAGACCTTCAAGGTCCCCTTATGGAGCTCTACTATTGTTCTAGTAGAAGAAGGTTTCGAATTAGCTACAGATGTCCTATGATTACCATGCATTGAACAAGCAGATGGTAAGGAATAGGTATCCTTTTCCATTGGCTGCTGATTTCTTTGACAAGCTTGCGAAAGCCCGAGTGTTTTCCAAGCTGGACTTGAGGCATGGGTATTATCAGGTGTGGATAGCTGAAGGAGATGAGAAGAAGACTGCGATAGTAACAAGGTATGGTAGCTTTGAATTCCTTGTTATGCCATTCAGGTTGTGTAATGGTCCTGCTATGTCTTGCACTTTGATGAATGATGTTCTACGACCATAATTGGATTCATTCGTACTAGTGTACTTGGATGATATATTGGTGTACAATAACAACATGGAGGATCATAACAAGCACCTGGCAATGGTGTTCGAGGCACTGAAGGCAAATCAGTTGTACTTGAAGAAGTCTAAGTGTATGTTCGCTCAGACCAAGATTCCATTCCTTGGACAAATAGTAGATCAAGGGTACATATAGATGGAGCCAAGTAGAGCGAAGGCAATCAAGGATTGGGTTGAACCAAAGAATTTCCATGATGTGAGGGTGTTTTTGGGCATGACCAACTACCAGCGGAAGTTTGTAGAGGGGTACTCTAAGGTAACATCGTCATTGACAGACCTATTGAAGAAAGACAATAGGTGGAGTTGGATGGACAAATGTTACGAGGAATTTGATGACTTGAAGAGGAGGATGGTTACAACACCGATACTGAAGTTGCCAGACTCTAAGAGACAGTTTGAGGTACACACAGATGCTTCAGATTTTCCCATAGGAGGGGTTCTTATGCAAGATGGGCATCCAGTGGTCTATGAGAGTTGGAAGTTGTGGGATAGAGAATGGAGGTATCCGGTCCACGAGAAGGAAATGACTGCAATAATTCACTGTCTTCATGTGTGGAGGCACTACCTGATTGGGAAGCCGTTTGTTATCAAGATAGACAATGTTGCAGCAAGTTATTTTGGATCACAACCAAATTTTTTGCAAAGCAAGCTCGTTGGAAGGACTTCTTGGTAGAATTCGACATGACTATCGAGTATAGACTGGGGAGACAAAATGTGGTAGCAGATGCCCTTAGCAGGAAGGGACAACTTGCAACATTGGAAGGACAGGACTGGGCAACAACGAGTAGGAGCCGTGTTCAGATGTTAGAAGAGATGCAGAATAAGCTCAAGGAAAGTGTTGAGACCGATACTTAGGTGCAGAATATAGTGAAGCAGATAAAGGAAGGGAAGATACAAAAGTTCTTTTTGCAAATATATATGTTATATATTTGTTTATATATATACTACTACTAATAATGTGTTGATCTCAGATATATATATATATATATATATATATATGCAAAAGTTATAAATACATATTTGTTATCTACTATGACTGTGCATCTATATGAAGGAAGAGTGGGCAATTGAACCAAGTGGTGGTAGGCCTCAAATGACAAATTAGATAGGGCTGAGGTTGGTGGGAAAAGTGTATGAAAACATGGCGCAAGGATTTGAATGAACCATGTTTTAGCTTAGGCTTTATGACATCTAGGGGAGGGGTTGCCAGGTCTTCTTGTCAAATGACTAAGTGGGATCCTGGAAACTACTACCCCACCATCTGGCATTCCTAACACCCTATACAAAAATAATAATGATGACACTCCAAAATAAAATTATAACTTAGCTAGTTTTTATAATATATTTTTTTAATTTTAGGAAGGTTTTAGATGTATCATAAATAAGTACATGATCTTTCAGTTGTTTAATTTGTAGAGTTCAATTCACTGGTTCTTATTCCATAGCTATGTGATGTGTAATTCAATCAATTTTTAACATAAAATTAGAAACTCATATAAAAAATGAAATATAATATTAATTATAAATACTATATTTCAATATTCTTATTATTACAATTTATTTATTTATTTTATTTCAATGTTGGTCATAAATAAAATATTTCAAATTTTACTTTCAATTAAAAAATATATAAATAAAAGGAATTAAAAACAAAGTGTTCTTATTCCATAAATACATGATATGTAATTCCATGGATTTTTAGCATTGAATTGACAATTAAAGTTTAAAAAGTTATTACAATATTTATTATATATATAATATTTATTGACATAGCTATATATAGAGTAAAATAATGTATATTTGGTGATTTTTTTTATATAATCCAATATTGTGAAAGTATATTTTAATATGTGTCAGAAATACAATATTTCAATGTTTAATTTAATTAAAATATTTCTCTTTCTTTCTTTTTCTATATATCGAGTGAAATTTTAAATAAAACTATAATTAAAATATTTCAATAATGTGTTGAGAGAGATATTTAATTCCTTCATTCTTCATTATAAAGTGGAAAAATGACATTTAAAATTTTAATTACAAATATTTACTTAGTCGATTGGATTTAGTCTATGAAAAATGTTATTGTTTTCCCCACTTAGATAAAATTTACTGTCATAATGATTATGATTTTTATCCAATCAATTTCATGCTTTGACCATCAATTATTTAGGTAGTAACTTTATTTAAATATTATATTAATGATTTACATTTCCTCTTAATCAATTTAATAACTTTATTTTATATTGCTTGGAGGGTTCAATTGGTTGAGTCCCATCATTAAAGAATCTTTACTATAGAGAAGTCAGAAGATCAATCCCCTTACACCATGAAAGCTAGACTTCATGGTTGAAGTGATCTTTTGAGGTGCATCTTCGTGGTATAAATATTCTGTAGATGTAGTGATACAAATATGTAGTGAATATTTTGTAGATGTAGTGGTACAAATATTCAATAGATGTAGTCATCACCAAAGATATAAAACAATAAAATTTGATGTCTTATGCTTCAACCATCAATTAATTAATCTCTAACCTTAATTAAATATTTTTCTTTTAATTATCGTTAACCCACCATTTCTTCTTAAATTATTTTTATATATTTGATTTCTCATGCTTCAACCATCAATTAATTAGTCTCTAATCTTAATTAAATATTTTTTCATTTAATTTTGATTAACTCATCATTTCTTCTTAAATTTTTTATATACTTAATTCAATAATAAATTTTTATATTATGAATTATTTAATTTAATAAATTATTTTTTTAAAAAATTGATAAATTTATCATTTATATTTTAAATAATTTTGGAAACCATGGGTAAAACATTTTTATTGCACTAAAACATCAATTAATGCAAGAACCTCGGACATTGTGGGACATTGTGGTTGTATTCAAAGATAACCCTCGATTTATTAGCTCATATTACTCTAGAAAGACTACTACTCCAAAAAGAGTCCACTATAAGCCTTACAAAAACTTCCTAAAATGGATGTATACTAATTTAATTATTAATTATAATTATATTTTTAAATATTAATTTTATTATTTTATTGTTATGAAATTTGAAAAAATCAAATGTTTTATTAACCATTATAATTATTAAATTTATTATTTTATTTATTTATGTTTATATTTTTTGATTTAATTTATAGATTATTTTATGAGTTTGAAGGAGTCAAAATGTTTACATAACAAGAGAGCATAAAACACTACAGGACTACAACATATCTTTCATACTAATGAGCTTTTTGATGTAAAAAAGCTATAAAACTTACTTATGTTATAGTTTAATTATTAGCAGTATAGATCCATCTTAATCACGTCAAGAGATTTAATCCCTTTTAGTGCTTGATAAATCTGTCATTAGATGGATCTATAATGTTTTTTTGTCTCTTTATATATAGGCCATGCTTAATTTTTCATCATTTAAAGTGTATTACTAAATAATTTATTATTAATAATATTTTTATATTAAAATTTGATTTAATCTCTCTTATCAATAAGCGACTAACTTATTTTATCTTAATTACTTTTTCTTTTTGAATATTGAAAGATTTTATGAAGGTCAACATTGACATATAAATACACACATATTCTCTCTCTTTGTATAGAAGTGTACTAGTTAATACAAATATTTAAATAATTTATTTAAGTTTTATATTAAAATGTTTATAAAAGAATTAGAAGTTTTTTAAAAAATTTAATTACTTTATGTATCTCTATAAAGCTATATAAAATTATATTATGTCTATAGAAAATTTATTTGTAACTACAAAAATGAAAGTGAAATATTGTTATAGATTACGGAAGGGCACTATGTGATATAAGTGATCTGTCCAAGGTTTTGATGGGAACTCCATCCAACATCAAGCACCGAAGAGAGTCTTGAGAGTAAACTAGTGTTGGAGCGCCTTTTTATAGAAATCTTTCTGGATTATGTATTGGTTGATTAACCGTCACGAAGTAGAAATAATATTAGAAACAATATTTCACCGACATCACTTTTGAGAATTATAATATTTGATCGGTCACATAATGATTGATTATGGGCCCAGAGTTGAACAAGAAGGACAAGAAAATTAGATTTTTGACTAAAGGAGGAAGGGAGGAGATAGTTGAAATTTATGTTAAATTAAGAATAGGGGATTAATAATTAATAGTTAGTTAAAATTTAATAAAGAATTAAAATTGAAGAATAAAAATATAAATTATATAAATAATTTTAGAAAATGGAAATTATATCTAATATTTGACTATTTTCTTCATTCAAATAAATTAAATAATGATAGATATTGGTTCATTATGGGCTAAGATTTGAAAAGGTATGACTAGGAAAATTTTGCTAACCCAACTTAGATCCATCTAACAGCCTGCAGTTGGCAAGTCGCCTAGGTGCACCCACCAATCAACTGATGTAGTGTGCGAAGAAGGAAGGTGACCAATGGGCAAGACATTACATGTGGGCGAAGGTTTGTTGTCTCACTTATACACAGGCAGGATGAACGAAGTCATCCGCAGGGCGACTATATGAACTGGTGAAAAAGGCGAGTGATGGCAGGCGGTCCTATGAGATGGGCAGGCTGACCGCACATTGAATGAGTTTTACAAGCGAAAGGCATGTCAACTCGACAAAGATGAATGAGTCGGTCAGGTGGCATGACTCGCCCACCCACCGTATGAATAGTTGGTGTAGTTGGTAGGTTGAAGACATTGGTACAAGTCTCGGCCTTCAAACGAGTTGGTGGAGAGCGTGAGGTAGCCGCAACAAGGGCGTACATAACCATAGGTTATGCGCCCACTTGCCAGGTAGGTGTACATGGAGTTTAGCATGAAGTTTGGTGGAATGGGTGACACCGGCCATGGGCTGCATGAAGGCGCCCACCCATCAGCTGGTTGTGTGCATGGGTGAAGGGCTGGACAAAGGCACCCACCTATCATTCGATCGTGTACACAGATGGAGGGCTACACGAAGGTACCCACCCTTCAATTGTATGTGCGTGTGGAGGGCTACACAAAGGTGCCCACCCACCATTTGATGAACTCCGGTGGAGTGCGAACGAAGGCACCCGCCTGATGACGTGACAAACTCAAGTGAGAGTTTGGGTGGAGGGCCGCACCAAGGCACTCCCACCCGACTCATGCAAGGAGTTTGGTGTGTTGTGTGGATTGTGTGGGGAGCAACCACTATGCAAGGCATGTGCGAGGTGTGCGCTTATTTGACAAATGACAGGGGTAAAATGCCGGTGGAGCATTTGCTCCCAGTCACTTGTATTTTCACAAAATCATAATAAAACATTATTATTGCATATGATGGTGTCCTCTCTACTGTTATGAATTTTTATGGTTATGTTTATAATGTTAATGGATTCCACTCATTAATATTGTTAATGAAAGATGATGAATGTTAGGCGTAGTTCGTAAAGTAACTTAACAATGGAACATGTTAGGTACTTAGGCGATGTCGTACCCTTGCCAATTAACGAAAAACGAATTGGGGGCATGACAGATGGTATCAGAGCTACTTGTAGATAATAGACATGTATTCAGGGAAAAGTTATTGAGAAATTGTGGATTAACAGTCTAGGTTTCATAGACTTGATGATCCATGGCAAGACCATTGAAGCTCTGGTGGACGTAGGGGCCACTCATAACTTCATGATGACATGCTTAGCAAGAGAGGTTGGACTAATGATCTTCCCATCAAATGTGGAAGTCAAGGTAGTGAACTCTAGAGCTAAAGTGGCAGGTTTGGCACACGAAGTGCCTGTACAGATAAAAGACTGGAAGGGTTATTTGGACTTCACGGTGATGGAGATGAATGACTTCGATATGATATTGAGGCAAGATTTCTTGAAGGGAAACAAGACAATTGTTGTCCACTTTTGTGATGAGGTGGTGCTGGTTGGACAGTCACAAACTTGGACTTTTCTCACTCACAGTCAAAGAAGGGAAGTCAAGGTGCATCATGTTTCTGCACTAAGTTTAGAGAAGGCTATGAAGGAGTTAGATATGGAGACATATGTAGTGATGTTCAAGGGAGTCGAAGGTGATGGAGTGGGGATGCCTGTTCTAGTAGAGATTTCTGAGGTATTGGCCAAATATGGAGATTTGATGCCTGATGAGCTACCAAATAAGCTTCCACCAAGGCGTGTAGTGGACCATAGCATAGAGCTTGAGCCAGGAAAGCAACCCCCAGCTAAAGCACCTTATCAATTGTTAGAACCTGACTTGGAAGAATTGAAACGACAATTAAAGGAGTTTACTGATGTAGGTTTCATTAGACCTTCAAGGTCCCCCTATGGAGCTCCAGTATTGTTCTAGCGGAAGAAGGTTTCGAATGAGCTAGGGATGTGCTGTGATTACCATGCATTGAACAAGCAGACGGTAAGGAATAGGTATCCTTTACCATTGAATGCTCATTTCTTTGACAAGCTTGCGAAAGCCCGAGTGTTTTCCAAGCTGGACTTGAGGCATGGGTATTATCAGGTGTGGATCGCTGAAGGAGACGAGAAGAAGACTGTGATAGTAATAAGGTATGGTAGCTTTGAATTCCTTTTTATGCCATTCAGGTTGTGCAATGGTCTTGCTATGTCTTGCACTTTGATGAATGATGTTCTACGACCATACTTGGATTCATTCGTAGTAGTGTACTTGGATGATATAGTGGTGTACAATAACAACATGGAGGATCATAACAAGCACCTCGCAATGGTGTTCAAGGCACTGAAGGCAAATCAATTGTACTTGACAAAGTCTAAGTGTATGTTCGCTCAGACTAAGATTCCATTCCTTGGACATATAGTAGGTCAAGGGTACATATAGATGGAGGCAAGCAGAGTGAAGGCAATCAAGGATTGGGTTGAACCAAAGAATTTCCATGATATGAGGGTGTTTTTGGGCATGACCAACTACCAGCGGAAGTTTGTAGAGGGGTACTCTAAGGTAACATCGTCATTGACAAACCTATTGGAGAAAGACAAGAGGTGGAGTTGCATAGAAAAATGTTAAGAGGAATTTGATGACTTGAAGAGGAGGATGGTTACAACACCGATACTGAAGTTGCTAGACTTCGAGTGATAGTTTGAGGTACACACAGATGCTTCAGATTTTCCCATAGGAGGGGTTCTTATGCAAGATGGGCATCGGGTAGTCTATGAGAGTCAGAAGTTGCGGGATAGAGAATGGAGGTATCCAGTCCATGAGAATGAGATGACCACAATCATTCACTGTCTTCATGTGTGGAGGCACTACCTGATTGAGAAGCCGTTTTTTATCAAGATAGACAATGTTGTAGCACGTTATTTTGCATCACAACCAAAGATTTTTGCAAAGCAAGCTCGTTGGAAGGACTTCATGGCAGAATTCGACATGACTATCGAGTATAGACTGGGGAGACAAAATGTGGTAGCAGATGCCCTTAGCAGGAAGGGACAACTTGCAACATTGGAAGGAGAAGACTGGGCAACAAGGAGTAGGAGTCATGTTCAGATGTTAGAAGATATGCAGAATAAGCTCAAGGAAAGTGTTGATACTGATACTTAGGTGCAGAATATAGTGAAGCAGATAAAGGAGGGGAAGACACAAAAGTTCTTTCTCTGAGACGGATTCTTTTTCATTGGAAACCAACTCTATGTTCCAAAGTCATATAGGCTCAGGAGACACCTTTTGAAGGAGTGCCACGACTCACCATGGGCTGGCCACCTAGGGTAGCATCGTTCTTTGGCATTGTTTGAGAGAG
This sequence comes from Pinus taeda, assembly GCA_000404065.3. Taxonomy (NCBI): domain Eukaryota; kingdom Viridiplantae; phylum Streptophyta; class Pinopsida; order Pinales; family Pinaceae; genus Pinus; species Pinus taeda. The sequence continues at coordinate 71,330 of APFE031732067.1, forward strand.
GATTATTTTGGGAAAATATGCGGGAGGATGTAGAGGAGTATGTACATACGTGCATCATTTTTCAGTAAGACAAATTGAATACTCAGAGGCAAGGAGGCTTGTTGCAACCTCTACCGATTCCTGAGAGACCATGGATGAGTGTCTCGATGGACTTCATCACTCAGTTGCCATAGGTACAGGGGTGTAATGGGATAATGGTCGTGGTTGATCATTTTTTCAAGTATGTTATATTTTTTCCAACAAAGATGACTTGTGGAGCCGAGCAGACTACAGAATTGTTTTTTAAGAACATAGTGAAGTATTGGGAGATGCCATTAAGCATCGTGTCAAACTGAGATCTTCAATTTACAGGAAAATTTTGGACCACATTGTTCAAATCAAGCAGGACAGAGTTTTGATGAGTTCGAGTTACCATCCGTAGACAGATGGATAGGTCGAGAGGATCAACTCTTTACTAGAGGATTACTTGAGACATTATGTGACGGCTGATCAGAATAATTGGCATGAACTCTTAGATATTGCTTAGTTCAACTACAATATTCAAAAGAGTTTTGCAATAAGGTACAGTCCATTTGAGTTAGTAAATGGGTAGATTCCAATCACACTGCATACCGTAGTGACAGGAGGTTTGTTGAGGAGTCCTCATGTGAAGAAATTCATGAAGTCTTGGGATGAGTCCTTGGAACTAGCACAATTGCGCTTGCACGAAGTTGCAAGGAGAATGAAGAAATGGGTAGATAAAGGAAGACTAGACGTACACTTTAGTTTGGGAGATATGGTGTTTCTCAAGATTACTGGAGATCAGTTTTGCCACCTAAGGGGACTGCAAGAAAACTAACAAGGAAGTATGAGGGACCATTCCAGTTGAAGAAGAGAGTGGGGGAAGTTGCTTACAAGTTGGAGCTTCCACACCTATGCACATGAGGTATCCGACTTTCACATGAGTAGTTGAAGAGATGCAGACTTGATGTTGATCATCCAGAGTGTGTGGAACCACCGAGGGGATCAGCCATGAGTGTGGACAAGCCTCACTTAGAGATGGACAAGATTCCAATTGTTCGATCTACAGGGCTTGGCTCCCACATGAGACGAGAAATTCTTGTCAGATGGAAGAATGCACTTGAGGAAGACAGATGGAAAGCAGAGGACTCACTTTGGAGATGGAAGTGGAAGATTACAAAGTATGATAGGAAGCAACAGAGGAGAGATGGATTACCAGGGATGACAATGCTTTCAGGTGGGGGAGAATGTAACGCCTTACGGCTGGAAAGTCGCCCAGGTGCACCCACTGATCAATCGAAGTAGCACGCGAAGAAGGAAGGTGAGCAATGGGTGAGGCCTTACATGTGGGCGAAGGTTGGTTGGCTCACTTATACGTGGGCAGGCTAAACGAAGTCACCCGTGGGCTGACCGTATGAAGTAGTGAAATAGGAGAGTGATGGTGGGTGGTGTTGTGTGATGGGTAGGATGACCACACATCGAACAAGTTTTACAAGCGAAAGGCATGCCAGCTGGGTGAAGATGAATGAGTCAACCGGGTGGCATGACTCGCCCACCCTCCATATGAATAGTTGGTGCGATTGGGAGGCTGAAGACATTTTAACAAGTCTCAGTCACCAAACAAGTTCGTGGAGAGTGTTAGGTATCCACAGCAAGGGCGCACATAACCACAAGTTATGCACCCGCTCGCCGGGTAGGCGTACACAGAGTTTCGCATGAAGTTTGGTGGAATGGGTGACATGGGTCGTGGGCTGCATGAAGGCACCCACCTGTCGGCCAATTGTGTACACAGGTGGAGGGCTACATGAAGGTACCCACCCATCGTTCGATCATCTACATGGGTGGTGGGTGAACGAAGGTGCCCGCCTGATGGTGTGACAAACTCGGGTGAGAGTTCGGGTGGAGGGATGCACAAAAGTGCACTCACATGACTCGTGCTAGGAGTTTGGTGTGTTATGTGGATTGTGTGTTGAGCAACCACCATGCAAGGTGTGCATGAGGTGGGCGCCTATTCGAAAAATGACACGGGTAAAACGCTGATGGAGCATTTTCTCCCGGTCACTTTTATTTTCAAAAAATCATAATAAAACATTATTATTGCATATGATGGTGTCCACTCTACTGTTATGAATGTTTATGGTTATGTTTATAATGTTAATGGATTTTGCACGTTAATATTGTTGATGAAAGATGATGAATGTTAGGCGTAGTTTGCAAAGTAACTTAACAATGGAACATATTAGCTACTTAGGCAGTGCTACACCCTTGCCAATTAGCGAAAAAAGAATTGGGGGCGTGACAAGATCTATCATGCGGTTAGAGGGACCAAATCCCTTTTAGGTTGAAACCATATCTTTCATGTATAGAAATTGAGGAAAGGTTTGCACCTCGATGTATTTGATCCCTCTCGGGGCATGAAAGATGCCATATTATATGAATATAAGTTGGCTCCAGTTGAGAGAAATGATGTCACATTTTTAGATTATCATTATTATGTATATGTTTGAGATAAAATTCAAAAGTCACATTATGTTTTCTTTGTTTAACATGACTATATCATTGTCTTCTTTATTTTGGTCTATGTTTCTTTACTTGGAAGGTTTGTATGTTTGGATACTTTGAGTATTTTGTTTGTTTATGTGTTTGGATTTGGGTGGTAATGGTTATAAAAATTAGAGTTGTTGTGTTATATTTCTATGCGTATGTAATTGTTTGTTAGTAATTAGTTGGTGATGAAGAAGGGGGACAATCTTGTCAATAGTTTGTAAGGAGGATTGATATTGCAGATCAATTTCATTTAATTTTAGGTGTTACAACTTTTGACAACTAATTAATTCTAAATAGTTTTCCTCCAAATATTACAAAATATATCTTAAAGAGTAGTTTTAATAATTTACTGTATCAATATTACTCTTGAAATAATTTGTTTCTTTATTTATGTTTGTTTTTTTTATCTATAGTCTATTTTGCAAAGTTAATAAATAATGTATTTTTGAATTTTTTTAATGAGTGGCCAGATTTATAAAATCTTTACATTATTTGTTTCTCCAAACAATTATCACATCTCCTTCAAGAATATTTTCATTTGCTTCGATGTTTATAAATACTTTGAATATATTGTTGTATGAAATTACTCTATTAGTACATTTTAATATATTTTGAATATATGTGATTGTGTATTCTCCCTTGTCATTCTCTCTCTCTCCATATCTCCCTTCTCACTATCTCTCTGTCCACTCTCCTCTCTCTATGTCTTTCTTCTTCATCCTATCTCCATATCTCCCTTGTCACTTCCTCTATCTCTCCACCTCTATCACTTTATGTCTTTGCTATTCCCTCCATATATATATCTAGTGTTAACACATATCATTGTATTTGAATATATATTATAATATAACAAACTAAATTAAATTTAATATTGTATTAATCCAAAGTTATCAAATTTAATAATATTTTTATTGCATGATAATGAAAATTATAATAAAACTAAATCAAATTAATATTTTCAAATATTAGAACTTTGACATGGAAATATTTATGTCTTTGGAGACTAATATATCCATAGGATTTGTTTTTTCCCTTTAAATATTCATTTTACAAATATTTAATAAAAAAGAAATACTAAAATATTTTGGAGTAGGATTTCTCATTCTTTATGTTGAGTTAACTCTTTTCCTTTGATTTAAGAGATGATATTAGCTTTACTAGATATGAATAAAGATGTTTAGTATTTTACCTAATTTGGAATTTTAATGTGGTAATGTTTTTTGTTAAAGGTAAATTTATGTTCCACTCAAATAAAATAAAGGAACTATTAAATGCATGAGATAATTTATTATCCATTCAAATTATATATAATAATACATAGCTATATTTTACTAATTAGTATTAGTCCATTAATTAAATAGTTATATATAATTTAAGATTCATGCTAATGTTTTGGCCCACTTTAGTAAATTTATTTTTTTAAAGGACGTGACATACTTACCCATAGGGGTCATATAGGATTGTAGAAGGCCAGAATTCCCCTCTAGGTGCAAAAAGGATTAATAAGAGATAGTTATTTGAAATGAATTAAAGAATTGAAATTACATGAATACTTTCTAAAATTGAACCTAGATAAATTAACTCCATATAAAAATTATATAAACCTGATTTGGTATCATGAAATTTTACATGACAATTAAATTAAGGATTATTAAGATGAAGGGATATTAATGGATCAATAAACAAATTCTTATTTTATGGTTGATGGGTAGAAAATACAGATGGAAAATTAAAGAGGTTAAGAATTAAAGAAGAGAGTGGAATAATAAATTTTAGGGGGCTAAGAGGAAAAATAAAATTTAAAGACAAAGAGAAATTTATTTGAGAGAGAGATAATAGAACCACAATTCTTTACTTTGACTAATAGAAGGGAGAGAAAAAATAAGGTACATTGGAAGGAGGGAAAAGATGGCTGGGTCAAGGGACATGGGAGAGATGGTAGATGACAGGTTTCTAGAATTGGTTGAGCCTGTAACCATCATCCTATTAAAATTATTAGGTTTTTTCTCGATTTTGAGGGCTTCTGGTATAATACAAGTGCTTTAAAAATGGGCAGAAGCAATAATTTTTTATTGATTGAAACAAATGAAGTGTCTCTACTTATATGAGTGCTCTGCGATGACAAACTTAAAAAGGCATAAAAGAAATATTTTTTTATTGGTTAAAACAAATTAAGTGCTTCTACTTATATGGGTACTCTGTGATGACAAATTTTTACATCTTTTTCGTACTAGATTGTAATATTGACAATAAAATAGTAACTAGAACAATCCAAAAATGTATAGTCATTTACTTTTTTATTATATATGACATTTTCTATTTAAAATATTTTTTTTAAAAACACTCGTCAACTCCAAGATAAACGAAATTATAGATCAATGTCATACTCGGCTGTAGAATGAGCCTCTTGCCTCAATTATATATATATATGAAATTGTTTGAATGATAGACATCTATCCATAATAAGCATTAAAATACTTTCACATGTTACATTAAAATATAAAAAATAATGTAAGCTCACTAGATTATAAAATTTAAAATTCTTTTTATGGTTATTAATAATTAATAAAATAAATTAATTATGCCTATATAAATATCTATTTCAAAATTGGTATTTTATAATTTATATTTCTCTATATATATAAAATAAGTAGAAAAAAATATCTACAGATATTCAGTCATATGCACATCAAGGTTTATATTAATTTCAGAATTAGTTATGAGTTTCTTGAAAATTTGATTATTTTTTTAATTAAAATTAAAATAGCTAGCATTACATGCACTTTCTATCAATAACTAATGGGATGAAAAGAATCTGATTCAGTGGTATATTTCTACCCTGTTTCACTGTTTAAATCCTTTAGGCACAACTCGAAATACCCTAGAAGTATGCATACGTGGTAAAGTAATTTGAAACATGTTGGAAGTTTGGGTGGGGATTAAATGTAGCGAACTAACTACACTAGCTCATTGATATGTACGAACAACATCACTCACAAATATTAATGGATTATTCCATTGCTCGTAATGGGTTAAATTCTCTAATTAGGGGGATTAGCTTTGAAATGATCAATATTTCAAAATATGGGATGTTTAATGGCTACAATACCATTTCATTACAGTTCATTTTCATAATATGATTTCTATACATTAGTTAATTTTCATAATATGATTTCTATACATTAGTTTTTCTTTTGGAATCTAGGATTTTGGAACGATACTGCTTATGCTCAGCTAAGTAGGTATGAGATAAATTTGAAGATTGTTATGTATGATATAGTTAAGCAGGAAACATAGACAGGATTTAAAACCTCTTAGTATAGAGAGAACATAGAAGAGATGTTGTGTGGCCATCTAAGTGTAAAGAGGACACATAGACACAAGAATGCTCTAGTTGTTCATAGGAAGTGAGCATCACTCTTCCACAGATGGGCGAGAATGACAAAGGCAGGTGTGATTGGATATGTGTTTATTTTCATTATGATAAGCATGTGATCATCCAGGCCACTAAGTCATTGATGTAAGGAAGATTCAAGCAGGGAATTTGATTTTTGAGAAGAATTTATATTTTTTTAAATAAATAAATTGTATTTTACAAGTTGAGAGATTTAATGAGTTTTGGGATTAGATGAGTCATAGTTTAGAAAAGTTATGGATAAATGATATTTTGTTCATAAGACAAAAAATAATTTACTTTCAAAAGCATGAGAAATTTAGAGAATAAGTCATGGATTAATTTATGGATGTAGGAAAATCTATTTTTCTTCTAACCGTGTTGTAAGTCCATGGGAAACAAAGATGACCAAATGAATGTGAAATCAGGCTATAGTTACAAAGAAGAAGAAAAATTTCCGAATTAGATTGTATATAAAAAGTTTTAATGAATGAAAATATATGAACACATCTTTATGCTTATAATTGTCTTTTTGTATATGTGTGAATGAATAATTCCAACATTTATATATAATATGGAATTAAGTATAGTTTCAATTATTGTGAATACTTAAGCTAATAATAGATTTGTGTTTGGAATTTTCATATAGATGATATTATTCATATTTCAAAGGGCAAGATATAACATAAAATACAACATAAAATACAATGATCTAGAAGAACTTTGTGGAAATATAATTAGTCTTTGCTCTGTGAGAGAAGGAGAACAAAAGGGGTGATATTTCATTAAAGAAAAAATGAGAAAAACATATGAATATTTGATTCTTCATATCCCAACTACATAAGTCAAAAGGGACTTGGAGGAACTCTGTAAAAGTTTGTTTGGACATAGAGTGAATCCATGAATTCCATGTGTTACTATTAGAGGAATCCCAGTTTAGGGATGTAGTTGGAATAAGTGCGAGAACTAATGTCCAAATAGAAAATATGCGATGTGAACTTTGATGTCAATAGTGAATGGACATCGTAGAAGTAGAGAGAAGTATAGAGTTATAATTTGCACGATAAGGGAATTTTCTTACATCAAGAGGTATTAGAGCTCAAAAAAACTCTTACCAGGAAGATCAGATAATGACAGAGTGTAATGACCGGGTAGTTTATGTGAATAAATCCTCTGTTTTACCATTGTAAGTAATTATGGAACAAAGATTATTATCTTTTTGTGAAAATTGAGTTGAATATTATTAATTCAAAAGTTGAATACAAATTGAATAATTACACATAATAACTTTCTATGAGGAAGTTATTCTCCTTTCTTGCCAAATGATAAATAAAAATAAAAATAAATAAAAAATAAAAAGAAACAGTTGTTAACAGGGAAAAACCCTAACTGTTTCTCCTATTCACATAGAAAAGGGAAAAAGGAAAAGGACCTGGGTTGTTAAGGAACAAACGGGAGAGAAGGCAATGAAAGAAGAAAAGAGGGTGCTAAGTCTGGTAAGGACCAGATAGCACAGGCACAAGTGGTGCAATATCTTTGTTGAAGACAACGGTCTGGCAAAAGAGCTTGGGGGGAGATCTAGTCTGGTGGACTAATCTCATGGTTGGGAGGAGAACAAGCAACAAGGTATTTTCCTTAATCTGGAACAGTGCTGAAGACTATAAGGTAGCGGTATAGGTCAGTACAGTTATCATTTTATGATCTGAGATACATTCGTGTTTGTAAAACGTATTATCTGGACTGTAGGTTAGGGTCTAGATTAACATGATAAATAGTCTTAATCTGTTCAAGAAAACCAATATACAAATGCTATGATAAGAAACCAATGAAATGTACACATATATATATGAAACACATTGAATCATTAAATAAAATCTGAGGTAGAGTCTTGCACGGACATTAGAATCTGAGTAGAGTACTATGCGGACTCGGTGGAGTCTTTGTAGGATCTGAATTCAAGAAAACTAATTTATAAATCCTACCTTATTAGATAAGGGTGACACAAATCGGAGACAGGGTCTCTGTAAACAAAAAAGAAGAACTGAATGCAAGAAATAAACTTATGAATCATATTTTATTCGATAAGGGAGACGTAATTATAAAACAGAAGAAAATCATTACATGTATAACAGTGATATAATGACAGATAGGAAAAGACATCGAGTGAGTGAAATATTCCAGTCCAGATATACACATACACCTATATAATGACAAGGAATGTTGGAACAGTGTGCCCATAGCCTGTACACAGTAGTTCAACGAACTGAAACATGGTGGAGTAAAGATCATTGTACTCTGTACCACAAAGAAGACAGAGTATCCATGGCATTGACTATGCTTTCTTAGCAATCTGTAAACTGTCTAATCCTCGTAAGGGATAACATTATACGAATGTAATAGCAATATAATAAGAGACTACGAATAGTGACAAACTTGAAAAGATTCGAGAAATGTGTAAACCATGTAATATTCGAATTAACTGCTGAAATAAGAAAAGATTGGTATGCTACAGTATGCCTATACTCTGTAACCGAAACATTACAGGCGACCATAACCACGGTTGAAGACCCATGAATGTAAAGACAGTCAAGGCATAGCCAGAGATTCCGGCAACGAGACCATAAAGTGTTGTAACCTTGCGTTATATGCATAAACAAAGACAAACGACAAAATAATATATATATTCATTTCTGTATAACAAACAGATATTAATCATGTATAGACCAACTAGGGGTTACAGCGACATATCAAATAACATAACTTTCCAGAGCTAAACCTTATGAAACAATAAGTTAACAAACTATGCCGAAACTTTGGGTCACAAGAGTAAACTGGAAAATTACAGTATTATTATTACAGAAGCAGAGTAACCAGAAATTCCACATACGCTTGAAAAACAGAGTTATGATTATTCAATGCGTTATAACAACAATTCAAAACAGAGGTTCATTCATGCCAAATGTTTCACGGCGCATCAACCAAGCCATCCACAGTGGATGGTCGATTAAACCATTTTACAATAGAACAATAATCCAGAAGACTAAACATGGAGATAATACATTCCGAATCAGGGCATAAGTCTATGAACTCTGTTTCAGGCACGGTAAACACCGTTGCCACCATGAGGGCAGTACCCTGGCTTCAAGCTAAGGATGGCACCGTCAGGAAAATAAGCCACAAGGATTCAACTTCCAACAGAGAATGGTGAAAATCGCCTGACAGGAAAAAGGGAGAAATCAACTTCAACTCGATAAAAACCAAAAATATGAATCCTATGCTAAGAGGGTGCAGGCTTACCTGAGAAACAGTTCTCGAGAAATAAACTTGGGTCACATATAAACCCCTCGAACCCCTGTCAACCAAACAACCATCATAAGTGAGAAGCAGCGGCAGGCGAGTCCAATAAAACCTGTACAAATTTCTTATTTAAACTTTGGAGTAACAAGAAAGGAATACCTGTAATGTCTCGGTGCAGAACGGAGCGCCAAAGATAGTTACAGTCTCCGGGGCACAACAGTGAACCAGGGTGCCACCATTGAAGCCGGCGACGAAGATCCAAAGGAGTGTAGCCACAGGTGGGATGATGAATAACCGCGGAAATGAAACTGAGAAAACATATAATGTAAAACCCTAAAAGCAACCATATAGCTGGCAATCGGCCTGGCCGCCCGATTAAGGATTGGCAATATCTGCCGTAGATCCTATCAGTGATCCCGAGGAGGCCACAGCTGGACTGCACCATTTATTATCTCTTCCAGTGTTCACAGATACTACAATCCAAGTTGATAGAGAAAAATCCCGAGGCGGACCAGCTGTCTTATTCTCCATTCAGGAGAGTAAATGCATCAAGGTTAAGGGACCGTTGGCTGCGTAGGGGGCTGGTAAACATCAGTCCCTACGTCGCATTAATATTAGAAGGGTTAAGTTTAGTTTAATAAATGAACTCCGCCTCGGTAATATGTTTACCATATCAAATGTATTACATTTTTAAGTACACCATGACCGATAATGGGTCCTCAAATTAATAGATACCTTTAGATATGCATGGGGTTAGTCATACCTTAATGTATGTAAATTGATATTTACAATCAGAATGTGCATAAATATAACCAATTTTTTTTTTTATGTGCATGGTAAGTATTGTTGGGATGTGACATGTGGTATCAGAGCCCAGTTATAGAACTAAGGCCTCTGGGTAAGGATAGATTTAGATATAGAGGAATAAAAAAAAAAATTCTTTAAATAAATATATAAACTTTCCTTATCATTACCCTTTCATTTTGTTTGGAATAAAGTACAGGATCAGGAGTTTCGAGAACTTGCAGCATGAGCAGAGCATATAATACAACTCGACGACCTGTGATGGGATAGGGGGCACCTGGCCCCGAAAATAATCCTGAACTGTAGGTTCAACTTGGCGAAGAGGCCAGAGTTACAAATCAAGCCATTCTGGAAACCATACAGGAACATAAAAATGAGATGGCAAGGCTACGGGAAGACAATGCCAGACTGACGATGGAGTAAGAAAGAATTCTGAAGAGTTTGTCTGATCAACAGAATCAAGTACTAGCTAATCCTAGCATGGAGCAATAGAGGATGTCGGAAGTACAGAACCACGATATGCCCCCTGAAGGATTAGAGGAAGAGGAGGAACGTTCCGATAATGTAATTGAACAACAAACTTCGAAAAGACAAAGGGTGGAACTACAAGGGGAATTTCGCAAAATTAAACCACGACATTTTGATGGGGAACAAGAAGAAGCAGCTGAAGCATGGCTAATCAATATGAATAAGTATTTCCAGCTCTATGAATATGACCACAATATTAAGGCACGATTGGCTATTTTTCAGCTACAGGGAAAGGGCACCTTATGGTGGGAGGAAGTGAAAATTGTAAAAGAGGTTACTGAACAGACTATCACTTGGGATAACTTTCAAAAATATTTTAAGGAGAGGTATTTAACTGAATGCTTCTACGATGAAAATGCAAGAGAGTTCCATGATCTGCGTTTGGGGCAGCAGACTATGGACGAGTTCATCACCTGTTTTACTTCCTTGCTTCGCTATGTGCCATATATAAGGGAGGAAAAACCAAAAGTACAAAGATTTGTTAGCAGCTTAACGCCCTACATGCGAGAAAGGATTTAATTTGACAATCCAAAATCAATGGATGAGGTAATTCGGAAGGCCAGAATCTGTTATCAACAAAGCAAGAAAAAGGGGGAAACAGCTAGCAGAAAATGGAATGAGAAAAAGAGCTTTAAGTCAATAGGAAACAACAAAGGAAATCACAGTGGTGGAAGTAAGGGAAATGGCAAAGTACTAAACAACAGAATTCCAGCAAGAACCACATCCAAATTTAGGCCTAACAATGAATCTAAAGTCAGTGAATAGCATGCACGCTTGGACAATGAAGGGACAATAAGACCCCCGGTGCAATGCTGGGGTTGTGGGGGACCCCATTACATCAAAAACTCTCCACGGTGAAAGGGGACTGAACAGTTATCCGAAATTCATGAAGCCTCAACAGTCTGCCAGGTAGGACGTAGTGTACCCAGGATGAATGCGGCTTTGGAAGACCGTCAGGCGGAATATCAGCCAACCATGGTCGAATTCGAAGGTAATATCTCAGACCTTATAGTATCTGTTTTAATTGATCCTGGGGCTACACTAAGTTACGTAAACCGAAAAGTAGTGGAACGTTGTAATTTACAATCTGTTAAGTTTAAAAACCCATGGCTGGTGCAATTAGCTACGGGAGCCAAAAGACGAGTGACAGCTAAAATTAAGGACTGGTCCTTCACCATAGCCGGACAGCCGGTAACGGCTGACTTAAACATGCTTCCCCTTGGCTCCTATGATATTCTAATTGGTATGGATTGGCTGGAAAAACATTGGTCATTAGTTGATTGTAAGACCAAGATTATCTACTGAGATCACCATGGAAACAGAAAAGAAATGCAAGGAATTAAACGACCTATGCAAGTTCGACCAATAACAACAAACCAACTCGTAAAATGTATTCGAAAAGTGTGCTAGGTCTATGCCATCCAGGTGGGTTATGCAGATTCTAAGGATAAAACAGTTATTCTGAATAATATCCCTATAATCCAAGAATTCACAGATGTGTTCCCAGAAGAAATTCCTGGGTTACCACCAAGAAGGATCATAGATTTTACCATTGAGTTGATTCCAGGAGCAGCACCAGTGTCACGGGCACCCTATAGAATGAGTGTACCCGAACTGACAGAATTAAAAATGCAGTTGCAAGAATTATTAGACAAAAATTATATACGTCCTAGTGTGTCCCCATGGGGAGCCCCAGTGCTGTTTGTCAAGAAAAAGGACGGAACCCTCTGGATGTGCATTGATTACTGATAGTTAAATAAGTTGACCATTAAGAATAAATATCCTTTACCGTGGATCGACGAACTATTCGATCAAGTGAAAGGTGCGACGGTGTTCTCTAAGATTGATCTGCGTTCCGGTTACCATCAAATCCGAATTAAAGAAGAAGATATCGCTAAAACAACTTTTAGAACAAGATACGGTCATTATGAATTTTTGGTCTTGCCGTTCAGACTTACCAACGCCACCACAACTTTCATGTGTTTAATGAACAATATTTTTCATCACTATTTGGACAGATTTGTATTGATATTTATTGATGATATATTAATATATTATCGCACCATGGAAGAACATCATGAACATCTTAGAATGGTGTTACAGACCCTTCGAGAACACCAACTATACGCAAAGTTTAGTAAGTGTGACTTCTTTAAAGAAGAAATCAAATACTTGGGTCATGTAATTACCAAGGATGGGATCGCTGTGGACCCGGAGAATATAAAGGCCATAATGGAGTGGCCTGTACCGAAAGATGTGGCAGATGTTCGATCTTTCATGGGACTGGCTGGATATTATAGGAGGTTTGTAGAAGGTTTTTCAGGAGTATTATTTCCCATTACCTCATTGCAGAAAAAGGGAAAAGCATTTCATTGGACCACAAGCTGCCAGAAAAGTTTTGAACAATTGAAACACCTACTCACCACAACACCTATTTTGAGGATAGCTGATCCTGATAAGGATTACGTAGTATGTACGGATGCGAGCAAAGAAGGAGTAGGTGGAGTTTTAATTCAAGAAGGAATGGTGATTGCGTACGAGTCTCAGAAATTAAAGGAGCACGAACATAAATACTCTTCTTATGATTTAGAATTGACCATCGTCATTCATGCCTTAAAAATGTGGCGACATTATCTTGTGGGCAGGAAATTCTTGCTGCTCACCGATCATCATAGTTTAACCAACTATTTTAGCCAGCCCAGGTTAAACGCTAGACAAGCACGGTGGGCTGACTTCCTGAGCGGGTTTGACTTTGAGATAAAAAATTTGCAAGGAAAAGAAAACCGAGTGGCGGATGCTTTAAGTCGGAAAATACAACACTTGTATGAAATCTCCATTAGTGGGTGGAAGAGTCCCATTTTGGAAATGGTAAAGGAAGCCTCAGATCAAGATGCTGGATATCAGCAGTTAAAACTGCAGCTACAACAATCTGCCAACTCGACAGGCCAACCAGATTATGAGTTAGATGATGCTGGAATGATATATTTCCAGCAAAGATTATATGTACCCAATCAAGACAAAATTAAAAATCTGATTATGGATGAATTCCATGTCAGCCATTATGCGGGACACCCGGGATACCAGAAAATGATTACTGCCATCCGAAAAGATTACTTTTGGCCAGGAATGAAGAAGAACATTGCCGAGTACTTGGCACGATGTTTAGAATTCCAGCAGATTAAAGCAGAACACCAGCATCCAGCAGGATTGTTACAACCATTACCTATTCTGTAATGGAAATGGGAGATCATTTCCATGGATTTCATCATAAGGTTACCTAAGACAAAAAGGAACAACGATTCCATTATGGTGGTAGTAGACAAGCTAAGTAAAGCTGCACATTTTATACCGGTACAATCCACGTATAAAGCTACACAGATTGCTCATGTTTTTATGCAGAATGTGTTTAAGCTCCATGGGCTTCCAAAAACAGTAATTTCCGATCTCAATGTGAAGTTCACATCAGCCTTTTGGAGAACACTATTCGCTGATTTAGGAACCCAATTAAATTTCAGCACAGCATACCATCCTCAGACCGATGGACAAACGGAACGAGTAAACCAAGTGGTGGAAGATATGCTACGGCCGTATGTTATGCAACAACCCACGCTGTGGGAAGAATATCTACATCTGGTGGAATTCGCGTATAACAATGGGTATCACACCTCTACGCAAATGAGCCCATTTGAGGTCATGTATGGTTGGAAATGACGTACACCCTCTAGCTGGGGAGGACCCGAAGATAAACTGAGTTTGGTACCTGAGATGCTTAAAGAAATGGAATATATGGTGAAAAGAGTGCGCGTAAATTTGAAGTCTGCTCAAGACAGACAGAAAAATTTTGCTGATCGAAAAAGAAGATTCAAGGAGTACCAAGTTGGGGACCACATTTATATCAGAATTCAAGCTAAAAGAAGTACCTTACAGTGGAGCGGGTGTGCCAAATTGGTACCCCGATACTGTGGACCCTTCCAAATCTTGGCTAGGATTGGACCAGTGGCATACCAGCTTGCCTTGCTGAGTCACATTCGAGTCCACAACGTGTTCCATGTTTCGGTACTGAAGAAATATGTCTATGACCCTAAGGATGTAATCCAATGGCATGATATTCATGTAGTAGTTATTGTTACAGCAACAATGTTGAAATTAGTGCTGAAGGAAAACTAACTTTAGAAATTGTGCAATGCAGGTCGAACCGGAAGGAGAGGTTTTGGTCGAACCTCTGAACATCCTTGACCGAAGAGAAGTGCAGCTGCAGAAACAAGTTATTACCCAAGTTAAGATACAATGGAGACATTATGGACCTGAGGAAGCCACTTGGGAGGATGAAGAGCTAATGAAAAGAACTTATCCAGCTCTATTCATGGTTAAAAGAAACCGAGACGGTGTCCAATCTCAGGGGGAGGAGATGTAATGACCGGGTAATTTATGTGAATAAATCTTCTGTTTTACCATTGTAAGTAATTATGGAACAGAGATTATTATCTTTTTGTGAAAAATGAGTTGAATATTATTAATTCAAAATTTGAATACAAATTGAATAATTACACATAATAACTTTCTATGAGGAATTTATTCTCTTTTCTTGCTAGATGATAAATAAAAATAAAAAAAAAAGAAATAAAATGAAACAGTTGTTAACAGGGAAAAACCCTAACTGTTTCTCCTATTCCCATAAAAAAGGGAAAAACGAAAAGGACCCGGGTGGTTAAGGAACAAACGGGAGAGAAGGCAATGAAAGAAGAAAAGAGGGTGCTAAGTTTGGGAAGGACCAGATAGCACAGGCACAAGTGGTGCAATATCTTTGCTGAAGACAACGGTCTAGCAAAAGAGCTTGGGCGAAGATCTAGTCTGGTGGACTAATCTCATGGTTGGGAGGAGAACAAGCAACAAGGTATTTTCCTTAATCTGGAACAGTGATGAAGACTATAAGGTAGCGGTACAGGTCAGTACAGTTATCATTTTATGATGTGAGATACATTCATGTTTGTAAAAGGTATTATCTGGACTATAGGTTAGGGTCTTGATTAACATGATAAATAGTCTTAATCTATTCAAGAAAACCAATATACAAATGCTATGATAAGAAACCAATGAAATGTACACATATATATATGAAACGCATTGAATCATTAAATAAAATATGAGGTAGAGTCCTGCACGGACGTTAGAATCTGAGTAGAGTACTACACGGACTCGGTGGAGTCTCTGTAGGATCTGAATTCAAGAAAACTAATTTATAAATCCTACCTTATTAGATAAGGGTGACACAAATCGGAGACAGGGTCTCTGTAAACAAAAAAGAAGAATCGAATGCAAGAACTAAACTTATGAATCATATCTTATTCGATAAGGGAGACGTAATTATAAAACAGAAGAAACTCATTACATGTATAACAATGATATAATGACAGATAGGAAAAGACATCGAGTGAGTGAAATATTCCAGTCCAGATATACACATGCACCTATATAATGACAAGGAATGCTGGAACAGTGTGCGCATAGCCTGTACACAGTAGTTCAACGAACTGAAACAGGGTGAATCAGTATTATCTAATTCTTTTACCAAATCTTTCTTATTTATACTTCGAATTATTTTTGCATACCAATACCATAAATAATGAGCATGAACAAGAAAATCAGACAGTCACATCAAAGAACACCAGATA
>APFE031732072.1:3634-14609 GCA_000404065.3 Pinus taeda
CTAAAATAAAACATATTCAACATACAGACCAAGGAGTATATGAAACAACTCATTAATAACAAATTGTTGAGAAGAATGGACTTATTTGTATTAATAGGAAACAAAAGAAACCATTACAACCTGAGCCTTGGTGTTGTGCAGGTCCCTCCCAAGGTCCAGCAAGAGTTCTCCTTTACTTTGATAAGCTCACCCACTTCCAAATGAAACAAGAAAGGATGGGAATCTCTCCTCACAAGCTTCTACAAGGAAGTCCTAATTCCAGCAGCATCTACCCTTAGAAATATTCAGCTTTCAACCTCCCTCCTTCTGGCCCAATGCCTGTATTTATAGTGCTCTAGAGGAAGTTAATCAGGTCCACCATCAATGGGATAAGCCCCTCTTTGGATGGGATAAGTTCCCCTCTTGATGGGATAAGTTCCTCTTTCATAGGGATACATGAACCATCTGGAGGCGCTCAATACACGTCGAACAAGCTTCTAGAATGCTCTAGAAATGAACACAAGTAACTTTTTTAAGATGAAACTCGCGCCTTTTGACCTTTACAGGGGTACGCACCCACCCCTTTACATACATAGCATACAAGTACGCAGGTATTGTGAACTTGTGTTGCGTACATGCAGGTAAGGCTGAGAGAAACTGCGTACCCAGAGATAAATAGATTTTTTAAAGACTTCCTCTCTTTCTTGAAGTTTGACATGGAGAGCAGAGGTACGAGACTTGCCAAGGAGGATAGTATGACAGTTGATGGAGCCATACTAACTGCAAATAGTCATGGTGACAAATTTTAGTGTAACACCACAGAAGGAACAACAACCAGAATGAACAACAACATAAGGAACAACACCAGAAGGAACAACAAGCAGAAGGAACATCAGAAGAAGGAACAACAGGCCGAAGGAATAACAACAGCAGCAGAAGGAACAACAAGCAGATTAAGGAACAACAACAGAAAGAACAAAAATTAGAATGAAAAATATCAGAAGGAACAACAAGCAAAAGGAACAACAAGCAGAAAGAACAACAACAGAACGAACAACATCCGAAGAAACAACAAGTCGAAGGAACAACAATAGAAGGAACAACATCTGAAGGAATAAAAGGCCGAAGGAACAATAGAAAGAAGGAATAGTACACTGAAGGAACAACATCTAAAGGAACAACAGGCTAAAGGAACAACAACAGAAGGAACAACACTCCAAAGGAATAGCAGGTCGAAGGAACAACAGTTCGAAGGAACAACATCCGAAGGAACAACAAGCCGAAGGAACAACAAGCCAAAGGAACAACAACCGAATGAACAACAGACCAAAGTAATAGCAAGCAGAACGAATAATAGTAGAAGGAATGACAATCTTAAGGAACAACAAAAAGAAAAGCATAAGGAAAAGGTTACAGAATTTGCTCTCCCTGAGATAAAATGTAAGACAAAAAACAAGAATAGCCAAAGAACTCATAGAACTTTTGAAAATAAGCATAGGAGAAGGGACTACCGTCAACTCATTCTCATTGCTTAGTTTCTAAAAGCTTCTATCGATTGTAATAGGAGCTTGTTCCAATTTTGGCAATAAATACATTAACCATTCTTGTTAAAAAAAAACAGTTCAAAAAAATTGTTTTTCCCTCACGCAATCTGCAAAATGGATCTCTGAAGAACCTTGAATTTCTCCCAAATGGTTAGGAATCCAAGGAAAATGTTTTTGGGTTATTAAACTCATCCCATTCCCGAAAGAACCCATGTCCCCTTTTTTTCACATTCACTATGGCTTGCTCAGAAAGTTCATTTTAAAATTAGGTGTCAAGACAGTTTAAGCTTTCTGGCAATTACATTTTCTGCAAAAATCAATTTCGGATTTCTCCTAAACGGTTGCAAAATTCAGGAAATCACTCAAAATTTACCTAATTTCCCCCGTTCTAGAGAAAACTCGTGTCTTAGTTTTTTCAGATTCATCATGGTTTTCTCAGAAAATTCGTTTTAAAATCGGGTGTCTATGTTGTTGCGTTTTCTAGAAATCTTCCCATGATTTTTGATTTGCAGGTTTTGAAGGTTGGGCTTGTGGCTGCATGGTTGTCTTCTAGCAGAGAAAAGAGAAGATATAACTCTTGCATTACAGAGGTAAGTATTTTTTCACATGGATTTGCAAGTCTTACAGTAGCTAGTTAATTTTTATGATATACTAACAAAACAATTTCTTTTTCTGATCCTCCAGGTCAGACGAAGTGCAGAGGGAGAGCATACTTGAGAGATTTATTTTGTTAGCATAGTCAAGATATTTTCAATCAATTCCTCTGTAAATTTTTCAAAAATAAAATGAAAAGGCTTGATCTTATACTTTAAATTATCGTTTGTGATCTTCGCTTGCGCTCTTTGTTGATCCGAATTGGATCCATCAAGAACTGTCAAAGAACCATGACTGTATTAGGTCGGGACAAATATTTTAAAATTCCAAAACAACGATAAAAAAACACCCTGAATGAGTGGTAGTGGCAGCTAGCATGGAACGACGAGGACCTCAGTCAAAGTGCACTGACCGAGGCCCATGGAGACTGCACAGGAGGTCAAAGTAGCCCCTGGGAGCCTCGGATCGAGAAAAGGAGGTGGACTTTGATGCACGATTAGCACTCGCTGGGTGAACAGGGCCAAAATGGAGGGGCCTCGAGCACTCGGTCATGTTAGGAACCGAAGAACCGCGGGCGGAAAAGCGAAAAGTGATAAGGTACAAAGGCGGGACCCGCGCTCTAGAAAACTGATGGTATTGATCGGGGTACCCACAAACGGTAAGAGATTTTGGACGAGAGCGGGGCAATTCCATACATCGATTGACCCATGGCAAGCGGAGGTGAGAGAAAACTACTGTTGATTGCGGGCTATCGGTTGAGAAAGTCAGCCGCGTGGGACGTGCATATGGCGTCAGATCTAGAGGCCCCATATCAGACGGTTGAGATTGAGCCCAATGGAGGAAGCGAAATCGACGAAGGAATACACCATGTTTTAGAAGGATTTGGAATCCGTTTGAATTCCACGATGGAGGAAAGACTTCATCCACGACGTAACTGAAGAAACGAACCAACGAAGCAGGTTGGCGCCGTTGAGAGGAGGACATGTGGCCACTCACTGAGTGTCTATGATGACGCCGAACAAGGAACTCCAAGCACAGCTGCAGAAGGTGAATCGACAGAGGCGGAAGAGGAACCGAATAGGCATGAGTTAGAATGGCTTCAAAGCCATGAACAATGGAAAAATACACAGTCAAGTCAGAGAACAGTCCGAGAGACGAAGAAAGAAGACAGAGAGACCAGAATCCTGAGAGGAGGACAAAATACATAGAGAAGAAGGCAGTACAACAAAATCAGAAAGAGGACAGAGGTCTGAGCTGACCAGAGGCAGCATCGAGCACGAGAAGCTTGAGAGATCCAAGCCATCCCATAGAGGATTTTTCCGGGCTGAGCACCACATTGGGCTCTTCACTATTGACCAGAAGGTCATAGAGATGGTAAGAAGAAGAAGTTTGTGTACTCAAGTGGCTTGGGGAATCCAAGAAGCACCCTGCCAAGAAAACTTGCTTCAGGAGAACTCATATTGAGTCCCTGCATTGTAATTCTCTACTTAAAGACACAATAAAACAAGGCCACCACTGAACGCTAGACTGGAGATGTAGCCCTGGAGAATAGGGTGAACTCCTTATTAAAATTCTTGTGTCTTTGTGTTTGCTTACTGTATTTCTTTGCTATCTTTCCATTTAAATGTCTGTGTGTTGGCAATCTGATCGATCTGTTGCTTAAATAACACAAAATACACACCAGCACATGAGTTTGTAATACCTTTGTTTAATAAATCTTTAAATGATGTCACTCATAGGGTGATTATCAGATCAAGTGGTATCAGAGCTCTAGGCTGTAAGGTTAGATAAGCTTGTGTTGATTTAGTTGTTGAATGCTCACTAGATCAAAGCTCAAATTAGGAGAAGGAGAGTTGGTCGAAACTAATCCTGAAATTGGGAGAGTCTATTATCAGAAGACAATGTCAGAGGAAGGTTCTATGGGTCCGGACCCTCAATTCATGGAGAGTTTCCTGGCTATAAAGTATATGGTGGAAGAAATGTATAGGGACTTTAGAAAGCATAAGGATGAAGATTCATCAGGTTCTAAACAAGATAAAGAAGAAGATGAGTCTCATTCCGATGAACACTCAAAAGGAAAAGGGAAGGAGGAAAGCTTTCTCACACCTCTTAATAGCCCTGTGCATAATAAGAAAGCATCTTTGATTAAGCTAGATGTTAAATTTGATTTGCCTATATACGATGGAGAGCTAAATGCTGAAAAGTTGGACAAATGGATTAGACAAATTGATTTGTATTGCAGAGTGCAGAACATCAACTTAGACAAGAGAAAAATTTAGCTGGCAAGCCTACACCTAGGAGGCACTGCCTTGGTTTGGTGGGAAGGCAGAACCTAAGCTGATATGAAGAAACATGGTAAGAGCATATCTGTCTGGAGTGAATTTGTTGCTCCAATAAAAAAGCAGTTCTATCCATTGGCCTACATGCAACAAGCCATGATGAGTTGGAAAACTCTTTGGCAATTGAAAGGGAAAAGTGTGCAAGGGTATACTCAAGAGTTCAGAAAGAGAGCATTGATGTTGGGTATGTCATTAGTCTCATCAGAGACTCTTTTGAAGTACATTGGTGGTCTACACAGCTACATGAGGCATACCATCCTCATGCTTAATCCCACTAGTATAGATGAGGTATCTGTACAAGCTTCTCATCTAGAAGCTAGAGGAAAGAATGGAAATCCAGAAGTTGGGGGACCATCCCAGTCCACTGTAAGCAAGAGCAAGGAGAAAAGAAAGCAGAAATGGAAAGCAAGGAAGGCTAACACTGCACAGAAAGGCAAAGCTTCATGCACACACTGTAAAAAGGAGGGGCATGATGATGAGCACTTTTGGATTCTGCATCCAGAGCTGGAACCTAAGAAGTCCGAGGGCAAGAAGAAGAAGACTACTACAACTATTCAGAAAGATTTGTGGTCAGACTCAGGAGATGAAACAATCATTGCAACCACAGGTATAAAAGGTAAGAATTCTGAAGCATCTACTAGTAATTCTGCTCAAACTATTATTGATGAAAAACATGAGAGAAAAATACATGAGCTTTTCTATATTCGAGTTATTTCCAAACATCAAAAGATTGATACTTTGTTTGATAGTGGCTCACAAGTAAATTTTATTTCTGAAGCAATTGTAAAGAAATTGGGATTAGCAACTACACCTCACAAGAAACCATACCCATTAGGATGGTTGAATGATAAAGCACAAATACAAGTGACTAGACAGTGCAAACTCAAGTTTTGTTTTGGGTCAGCATTTGTAGATGAGGTTGAGTTAGACATAATTCCTTTGGATATATGTGGAATTGTTTTAGGAAGTCCTTACTTGTATGATAGAAAATATTTTAGAGCTAAGAACATGTATCTACTTGTTAAAAATGGAATTGAATACTTTGTAAGAGCTCACAAGATCAAGAATAATTATACTCTCATAAATTCTGGGCAAATGAAAAGAATGATAAATTCATGCAAACAATTCTTATGAATGGTTATAAAGGAAAAGAAACCTGATAGAACCAATGTATTTGAAGGCTGTAATGCTCAGCAGCAAGCTGATATAGAAAACATTGTTTCAGAGTATGATGTCCTATTTCAAGAACCTAAAGGTCTGCCACCCAAAAAGGAAATAGTACATGATATTATTTTGCAGCAAGATGTTCCATTGCCTAACATTGGAATGTACAGGTTGTCTGCTTTAGAAAATGCTAAAATCAAGATGCAGGTGCAAGAGTTGCTCGAGAAGGGGTTCATTAGGCCTAGCACATCACCATGTGGGTCACCAATCATTTTGGTGAGAAAGAAAGATGGCTCGTGGAGAATGTGCATTTGACTACCAACACTGAATAAGATAACAATAAAAAAATCGTTATCCCCTTCCTCGCATAGATGATCTTTTAGATCAATTGAAGGAAGCTGTTTATTTCACCAAGTTGGATTTTCACAGTGGATAACATTAGGTCAGAGTTGCAGAGAGAGATGCATGGAAGACTACTTTGAAAACAAAGTAGGGATTGTATGAGTGGCTGGTTATGCCTTTTGGCTTGACCAATGGTCCTACTACTTTCATGAGATTAATGAATGATGTACTCAGGCCTTTTATTGATGATTTTGTTATTGTGTATCTGGATGACATTATGATTTTTTAGTAAAACGTGGGAAGAACACTTAAATCATGTTAAGCAGACATTAGATGTTTTGAAAAGAGAAAATTTTTATGTTAAACTCTCAAAATGTGAATTTAGAAAAACATCTCTGAATTATTTGGGTCATATAGTAGGGGGTGGTGAACTGAAAATAGATCCCTCTAAAGTGGCAGTCATTGTAAACTGGCCTAAACCCAAGTCTACTACAGAAGTGAGAAGTTTCTTAGGAGCAGTACAATATTGGAGGAAGTTAATTTCTAACTTTTCCT
Organism: Pinus taeda; assembly: GCA_000404065.3. Classification (NCBI taxonomy): domain Eukaryota; kingdom Viridiplantae; phylum Streptophyta; class Pinopsida; order Pinales; family Pinaceae; genus Pinus; species Pinus taeda. The sequence goes on from APFE031732072.1 coordinate 10,152, forward strand.
CAATTGCAACTCCCTTACATGCTTTGACAGGATTGAACAGGGTGTTTCAGTGGGGAGGAAAATATCAGAAATCCTTCGACACCTTGAAAGAAAAGATTAGTACAACACCTGTATTAGCACTGCCTGATCTACAAAGACCATTTGAGAACCAAACAGATGCTAGTGACTATGCCATGGGAGCAGTGTTGACACAGCACAGTAAACCCATATGTTATCATTCTGAGACTTTTAATCCTGCAGTAGTTAGCTATCCTACATATTATAAAGAATTGTATGCATTAGTTAAGAGTGTGAAAAAGTGGAAACATTACTTAATGGGCAAAGAGACAGTAATACATACTGATCATCAACCACTTCAATATCTACACTCCCAGACTAAGTTGCAATAATCAAGACATTACAGATGGATGGGTTTTCTACAACAGTTTCATTTAGTCATCAGATATAAAAAGGGCATACATAACAAAGTTGTAGACATGTTATCTAGACCCATTATAAACACATCTACTATACTTAAGCATAATATGTACTACATGAAAGCTACATTGAACAATATGCTCAAGATATAGACTTTAAAGATGTATATGCAACTTTGAGTCAAGGCAAAAAGGTAGAAGAATTGGACTATCATGTGAAGGACTAACTCTTATATCACTGTGGGAAACTTTGCATTCCACAAACAGAGAGAGTAAAGATAATTAGAGGCACACACTTCTCTGATATCAGGTCACTTTTGGGTAAGTAAACAGTTGCACAGCTACAAAGATTTTGTTATTGGCCGAAAATGAATGAGACAGTTTCTAGATATGTAAGAGGGTGTACTACGTGTGCTAAAAGCAAGCCCAACAATAGAAAACTAGGCTTGTACACTCCTTTACGAGTTCCTTCTCACCCTTGGGAAAGTGTTTCCATGGAGTTTTTTGGAGGACTGCCTAAATCTAGGAAAGGTCATGATTATCTGTATGTGGTTGTGAATAGGTTCAGAAAAATGTGTATTTTGATACCTTGTAATAAACAGATTACAGTTGAACAAACTGCAAAAATATTCTTTGAACATGTATGGGTTCATTTTGGATTACCCACTTCTATTGTATCTGATCGAGACACCCGATTTGTGGGGAAGTTTTGGTCAAGTCTGTGGGAGCTGATGGAAACCCAACTAAAGAAAGGCACAACTTTTCATCCACAAACCGATGGCCAGACAAAAGTAGTTAATAGGACAGTAACCCAGTTACTCAGGGGATATTGCAGCAAACATCCTAAGCTTTGGGATGAACATTTGTATTATGTGCAGCATGATTACAACAGAGCAAAACACTCTTCTACACAGAGATCTCCTTTTGAGACTTGTTTTGGTTTCGTACCAAGGTCTCCTTTGGATTTTGTCTTTGGTAAAGATACCATGGTTGATGGATAGAGTGATGTGGATAAGGCAACTAGGTTGATTGAATAGATCCAGGAGATCCACCAGGCAGTATAGGAACAACTGGAAAAGAGCCAAGCCAAATACAAGGCTAGGTTGAATAGATCCAGGAGATCCACCAGGCAGTATAGGAACAACTGGAAAAGAGCCAAGCCAAATACAAGGCTAGGCATGACAAGCATCGGATGGAGCATACTTTTCAAGTTGGAGACGAGGTCTGGCTGTATATCAGCAAGGACAGGATGCAAGGTGAAGGTAAAAAGCTAAAGCCTATTAGGTATGGACCTTTTAAGATACTTGAAAATATTGGTGAAAATGCTTTTTGCCTTGATCTACCAGCTTACATGCACATCTACTCAGTCGTAAGTGCAGATTGCTTGAGATTGTTTGAACCTTCAATGATTGAGGATCCTGTAGAGCAAAGTCAATAACCTTCTATTGATGACCTTCTACTTGAATATCTTAATGAATTGCAAGAAGGCACAGTCTTGGATAGGAAGGTAAGGATGATGCGCAGGGGGGATGTTGAGTACCTCCGAATTGGACTCAAAGGTTCGAAGCCAAGCAATGCAAAGTGGATTGAGAATGGGCAAGTGAGACAACAGTACCCTCACTTAGTCGATGCTTGAAATAAAACCAACTTTTGGTGGTCCAAAAGCTTTTCAGTGGGAAGGCCGTGATCCGAATTGGATCCATAAAGAGAAATAAATAGAACCATGGCTGTACCAGGTTGGGACAAACTTTTAAAAATTCCAAAAGAACGATAAAAAACACTCTGAACCAGTGGCAATGGCAGCCAGCGTGGAACGACAAGGACCCCAGTCAAAGCGCGCTGACCGAGGCCCATGGAGACTATGCGAGAGGCCGAATTAGCCCCTGGGAGCCCCAAATAGGGAAACAGAGGTGGATTTCACTTGGCGAAAAGGGCCGAATTGGAGAAGCCCCGAGCGCTCGGTCGCGTGGGAGCCGAAAAACCGTGGGATAAATAGCTAAGCGCTAAAGGTGGGACCCGCGCTCCGAAAAACGACGGTATTGATCGAGGGCACCCTTAAACAATAAGAGAAAAAAATGGAGCGATCCCACTTAGCAATCGACATGTGGTAAGTGGAGGAGGGAGAAAACTGCCGCTGATCATGCTTTAACGGTTGAGCTAGTCAACCGCACGAAATGTGCGTATGGCATTGGATCTGGAGGCCCTAGATCTAACAGTTGAGATCACGCTCGATGGGAAAGCGGAATCGACGGGGGACTAAGCCACAGTTTGTAAAGATTTGACGTCCAATTTGACGGCCAAGGTGGCAGAAGACTCATTCTAGGACGTAACGGAAAAACGAACTGACAAAGCGAATTGGCGCAGCTGCAGGAGGACATGTGGCCACTCCCTGTGAGCCTGAAGATGACGCCAAATAGGGAACTCCAAGTGAAACTGTAGTAGGTGAATTGACGGGAAGTGGAAGAGGAATCGAAGAGCCATGGGTATGAATGGTTTTAAGCCATGAATAGAGAATGAAACACATGCAGAGAGAAAGAGAACACCAACCAAAACTCTGAGAGGAGGACGGAACACAAAAAAGAAGAACAGGGAGAAGAAAGACAGTGAAGCAACAACAAAACAAAATATAGAGGGCCGAGCTGATCGAAGGTAGCATCGAGCACCAGAAAGCTTGAGGGATTCAAGCCATCCTAGAGAGGATCTATCCAGACTAAGCACCACATTTGGCTCTCTCCATTGTAGACCAAAAGGTCACAAAGAGATGGTAAGGAAAAGAGTCTGTACTAGTGGCTTGGGGCATCCAAGAACCACCCTGCCAAGAAAAATTCCGTTTTAGGAGACTCACATTGAGCTCCTTCATTGTAATTCTCTGCTTCAAGACACAATAAAATAAGGCCACCACTGACAGCTGGACTGGAGACGTAGCCCTGGAGAATAGGGTGAACTCCTTATTAAATTATTGTGTTCTTATATTGCTTACTGTATTTCTTTGTTGTTTTCCATTTCAAGTGTCTGTGTATTAGCAATTTGATCGATCCGTTGCTTAAATAACATAGACACACACACTAACACATGGGTCTGTAATACCTTCATTTAATAAATCTTTAACTGAGGTCACTCATAGGGTGATTATCAGATCATTCCATGCCCAACACTCACTCTGTTTGGCTCTGATAACGTCACGTCCCTCTTAATGTTGTCCTAAAACATCTCGACTTCACTCTCTATATCAATCAATTTGTTGATATGATTTGTGAGCATGGAAGAGCCAGATGTGGTGGACGTGGTCAAGGGTGTCCCCCTCAAATCCATAGGATAGATGAAAATACAGAGCTTTTCGACCCTAACATTCTAGCTCACATCTGTCGCAAAGTCACTTCATTAGAATTTAAGGAAAGGAGATGCCTTGACGATAGACATTGGGCTGTCGATAATTTGTTGGCTGACACGTGTGGACTTAGGAGCAAGGCAAAGAAGGAGAACAACAGAAAAAAATGGACGCCAACGCTAAAGTCAACAACATTCATCAATCTTTGTGCTTTCTATCCAAATGTATAGGCATTTCCTTTCCACCTATACCCCTTTACCCCTCTTCCTCCAACTCTCAGGGTGGTTCTGACACCTAATCCTCTTATCATTTGTATCATTCCCCTTCTCTCATGGTAGATGCTACGCAGTTCCAAGGTCAGACAGAGGGGGATCCGGCTCAGTAGGAATCAAGCTCATATGGTTATCTCATGTTGGAGGAAAAGTTGGAGGATGAAGCGGCTCTGGCAACAGTCAATAAGGAACAGATAATTTCATCAATATCCAAAGGCAAGCATGTGGTCTAAGCATATCCTTAGCCCAATTTTTCTTTCTCAACTTTCTCTCTTTAGCTCTTTGCATAACACTTATGTAGATGTAGAGCCTCTAACTTACACCTCACCATCCATTATTACCTACTGTTTTTCATCACTTACCTCTCTCTTTTGCCTCCTTTTCAATGTAAAACCACCCAGATCATTACATTAGATGTCATTAAGCATGATCAAGTGAGATT
>APFE031732073.1:0-12871 GCA_000404065.3 Pinus taeda
GACAATCAAGAGACTAAGTTAGTCTCTCTCTCTTTGAATCTAAACAACAATTAAAGTTCATCCTCTTGTTTGCATTTTAAGTTTCTAGTTTTATGATTTCTCTATGATACTGTAGGGAAGGACAACTAGGATCTCCTTAGTTAGGAGCCTCTTCCCTTGCATATTGTATTGAATCGTAAATAATTTCATTAGACATAGAATTAGTCGCCTACTCCTGCACATATAGTGCTGACATCATCAAAAGCTTACAAGTTTCCCTGGTCAATAATTTAATGCAGCAATTTAAGCACAATAAATTGCCCAACATTTTGGCGTCGTTGCCGGGGATGGTGCTAAGGGATTAGGCATTAGGAATTTAATTCAGTACTAGTATTTTTCTTTAAGACAAAATAATTTGTGAAACCTGGTGACAGCAGGATCTTCACAAAGGCGTTTAAGTTTGAGTTTTCTGATGATTTAGTGTTTAGCTAGTTTTTAATTTTCGTCTTTTCAAACAAACCCCTTGCATAAATAAAAACGAATCAAGTGACTAGTATGCTCTATTCCTGCGCTTCGTGCGATCAGGAAGATCAGAAAGTCTATTGATTTCGTTCGAATAAAAATACTCTTGTTGGAAAACTAATATATAATATGTCAATAAAGAATTTTGTGAAAGAAACATCTTTAAGTTTTTAGATGAAATTTAGTTTTTTAATTTAGATTTAAAAAATAAAATTTAATAAACTATATATATCATATATATATATTAAAAAGTACTTTCTTTTTTCTTTTTTATTTAAAGAATAATAAAATTTAAATTTTAGATTTAAAAAATAAATAATAAATTAATAAGTATATATATCATATAATATATATATATATTATTTAAAAAATTAAACATTTCTTTTATTCTTTTTTTTTTAGATATTAAAAAAAGGTTTAATTTTAGAATTTAAAAATAATTTTTTTTAAGTATATATATAAATTATATCTCATATATATATAATATATATATATATATATTATATTATATATATAATATTATTTATATAATATTAGTATTATTATTAAAAAAATACCATTTCTGTTGTTCTTAGTTTTTTAAGATATTTAAAAAAAAGATTTTTTTTTTTTTAATAATATATATATTCATATATATTATTAAAAAAATTAACCATTTTTTTGTTTTTTCTAAAAAAAAAAAAAAACACTAACTTTATTTTAGTTATTGATTAATTTTAGAATATTCTTTAAACACTCTCGAGTCTGTGCAGCAAATTCAGAGGTCGCGGGATCGAATCTCGAGAAGAGATGGCAGCCTCGTGCGGTCAGGCGCATGCGTTTCTCCTTCGTTCTAAGTGTAACCGGGGATCCTTTGCTCATCGATCGAGTTTTACTTTCCCGGTCTGTGCAGACGACTGCTGCAGGGGCGACGGCGTGCGCGGTGACTCCCCGTCTCCGCTGCTGGACTCCACGGCCTCAGTAATTGAGGGAAACGAAAGAGGCTTTAGGCTCCTGGGGGTCTTGAAGGACGCCAAAGACGACTCAACCGCGGGGTTTATCCAGTGACGGGGCTGAGGGTTCTTTGGTAGCATGGGAATGACGGACACCTTGGCACCCTCCGTGGTTGTCAGGGGGTCGTCAAGCGTCCAGGAGCGCCGCTGTGACTGATCGATTGGCTGCCGATCTCCATGTTCTGCAAACAGCGGAAGCTAATCTCAGGTCTCGCGGGGAGTCGATCCTACGAAGTATTCCGTGAAGTCTCCATTGTTCTGCTATCAAAATTCAGTATGGTTTGAACCTATAACTGACTTGTCCGAAGACCAGGATGTTGCTCAGAGGGCACCCGATTTCCAGCTGAGATGGTTAGTGATTTTAGAAATTTTATGATTAGCTAACAGCCTTAGAAATTTTATGAATCTTGTGAGTGCGCCCTTCTCAACGCATTCGATTGCTCAAGGCCATCGCATGCTGAAGCTGAAATTCACTTGCCAATATTCACGTTTTGTTTGAGTATGCCCTCCAGATTATTCATGATAATTTCACGTCCATGCACGAATTTCAAATTGGTGGCTCCTTCGAATTGATAGCAGCCCTTCCAGTACCTGAATTCAACCAAACTCCTCAATCCGCAACTGCACGAGTTCCCACGGACTTCTTGTAAAATTCATTCAAATGTGGCTTGCCAATTGATTGCAGCTTCCAATAAGCAAATGTGGTTTCCAATATTAGCCTTGGAATAGCAATGCCAAATTTCCCCTAATGCGGATGATTCGATCCTTCTCTGATAGATGCTACGACCCACGAATGAGGAATGCCCCCTGTCTGTCGCAGTTGATGAACACGTTCGGAAGAACCTACGGACTTGGTTTGCGCTAGATAAGGATTATGTCATCAGCATAATTTCTCAACTCCTCAAATAAATTTGCATGCCCAGAAAAAAGACCGATGCCTTCTGCTTAAATAGATTTTCATTTAATGATTTGATTTTTTTTTATTTGTGTTCGTATATTATTGGGATTGATTTGTTTTATTTTTAATATATATATTTGTTGTGATTTGTTGTGTATATATTTAGTATAATTTATTAGATTTTCATTTAATGATTTGATTTTTTTTTTATTTGTGTTTGTATATTATTAGGATTGATTTGTTTTGGTTTTTAATATATATATTTGTTGTGATTTGTTGTGTATATATTTAGTATAATTTATTAAATGATTGATATGTTTGATTTATATTTTTGCTAATATTATTGATTATATTAACATATATAATATGATTGTATTAATATATTAATTATAATAATATATTAATATGATTGTATTAATTATATTAATAATATTAATATATTATGATTGTATTAATATATTAATTATATAATAATATATATTTGTTTAAAAATAAAAAAAATAAAAAACAGTTACAATTGTTGTTTAGAAGGATTTAAAAAAATAAACATTGGTATGTGAAGGGTACTGGCATTAGAAAGAATCATGAGAATTACAAGAGCAGGATGAAAAATTTGGGGGCATGACAATTGAGAGAATCATGAGAACAGGATGAAAGAAAATTTTTTAAAAAACAAATATTAAAAAAAGAAAAAAAACTTTTCACAAAATTCACGGAGGCTTGAAAATAAAGAATGGAACATTTGGAAGCATAACTTAAAAGAACATTAGGTGGATTATTTAAATACTGACTAACTTATTTAGAGTTGGCAAACTGATATTGTTGTATGCTTTTATAATGTACTAATCTACAGGACACAACAAATCTATGATGCCAAACTCTTCGCCATGCACAGAAGTCAGCTGACACAAACAGGGAGTATTACTTTTCATGGTTATTTTCAAAATGGATTGATATTAATATCATGATTAAGTCCATTTTAACACTTTGATTGTCCTTAACTTGTTTTATTTGGTATAAAATTTTTGCATAAGAATCATGAAGAAACTGGCCATTTCTTCTAGAGCACACTTATGTTTTCTTTGTACCAAGTTTTTTTACAAGTTACAGGATAATCAAGTGAACATAAGGAGATTACATTGTGACGCCAATTGGTCTTCCAAAGACTAAGTCATGACAGAGTCTAAAGACAAATCCAACTCTACAACCACTCCTTTGCAACTCCCTTTTTGCAAAAGATTTTCAATTCCACCTATTGTCAAACCATAAAGCATGACCTTCCATATCCATTTTTCACAGCAAGGGTGCATATTTCATACACCATGCATTTCCTTACATCCATTCCTTACAAGCATATTGTCACTTCCCACGTCATTACCATTCCCCTTCATTTCCGCCAATAAAACCCAGCTTCAGTCAAAGTCCTAGAGTCTAAAGTATCATTGAAAAAATACCTAGAGGCTTGCATGCCTTAATGGCAAGTACTCTTGCTAATGAACAATGGGAGTACATTAATATCCCTTGTTCGTTGGATCTTGTAGGTGACTCGACCACGACAAATTTATTCGTACCTACAAAGATGTGTTAGACATCCTGACTCCCATTGGAATCAATGGTGGGAGCTCTTGTGTTGGCTAGGGGCATTCATTAACGACCACTAAGTTAACAACTTCTTGCTATGTTCGACATCGACACATTTAATCACATAGTAAGATTTGTGCCAATGAGCGTTGAAGACTTGAAGACCATATTTTGTAGCAGATGAAGCCAAATTCCTTTCATCGTTTTTCAGTTTGTCATTTCCTTTTATTGACTTGAGGACAAGTCAATAAACAAGGCTGGGAGAGAAATGTAACTTCTATATTTTGTATATCTTCCAAGCCTTATACATTTTCAGTCGCATTTAGCAGCAGATGCCGAACATTCAACAGACGATCCAACAACAGATTCAACAGCAGATGCGGCAACAATAAAAGATTCACTATTTTTTATTTCATCCACCATTTTCCCAACCAAGTAAAGAAGACTACGAACACCAGTTTTTATAGCTGCACGTGCACGACTCTCATCTATTTTTGGAAGGGTAAGTTAAGGTATGATATTTTCTAACTTTTAACCATTAAATTCCTTGAAAAGTTGGAATAATAATTTTTGGAAAAAAGTTCACTTCCCTTCCCCTTCTTTTCCCCATTTCACATAACTGCCAAACCATCCGTTCAAGGGGAAGGATACATTTACATTCATGCTTTGTTACATTCATATAACATCCACATTCATATTCTAAAACCTACTTACCTTCAAAATATATTCACTATTACATGAGCATACAAATGGCTTTGTAAAAAGAATTTAAAAGTTAATTGGATGCCAAAACAATCATGGTTGTTACACAAGAACCAACCATGATGCATTCCAAAAGTTAATTGGATGCAAAAACAATCATGGTTGTTACACAAGAACCAACCATGATGCATTCCAACAAAAATACTCTGTGATAAAAATCACATTATCAATATGCAAGGATCATACATTGAATACAACAAACAAAATATGGTTGAAACACACGAACCAACCAAGTTGTAGTTCATCAAAATAACGCCTTGCAAAAGATAAGTAACTAATATCATGCAGAGTTTAAGCCAAAGCTCAAGTACCAAAAAGTAATATAATAGATTGCATGAGGACATGCAATATCTTCAGTTTGGGGGTATGTTGGGCCTCAAAATCATCCCTATTTTCACTCCAGTATTCACTTATATCTTCACATTTCACCTTCATGTCACCTCCATTCCACCTCCATATCATTATGTTTACCTCATTATTGGGTTATAACTATGCTTTTCCAAAGTTTATTAATTCTTAACATTTTTAAGTGAATTTATGGCTAAAACTTAGAAAATAATATGCTTATACTTGTACCTAACAATTAGAATGAGTTTGTTGACATGTGTAGGTACAAAGGAAGCTTCCAAGGCATCCGTATGTGGCACTCTATGCTCAAATTCGAATTTGAGAAGATCATGAACCTCATGGAGAAGATCATGGACCTCATGGAGGAGATCATGGAGGATAGGGTTATGTGTCACCATTGGTTGAGAAATATGTGGGTCAAAGGAGAGAATAGTGGGTCTACATTTATGAGGTTGTTATCATAGTTTTTGTATAAATAGGAGTACCTCCTCCATTCCAAGGGGAGGACTCTTGGAGCATGTATCCAACTTATGATGGAATAGAATAAAGCTTTGTTTTACATATATTTCCATTATGTAGTTTTAGATATAAGTTGTACATATATTTCCATTATGTAGTTTTAGATATAAGTTACCTTAATGTAGTATATGGAATGGCTTGTCACTTTGTTCTTAGGAGAATTGAGCTCACTCTAGAAGGAGCAAAGGAACATGTTATTTCATATTAGATCTTATTTCATTTAATTGCTTAGAAGTTTGAGGATTGGTTTGTGATTGATGAATGAGTTTTAAATTGGAGTCTTATCAACATATGAGAGGACAACCAAGAGTCTAAGTTAGGCTCTCTCTCTATTTGATTTGTATGATAATTGAAATTCATCTTTTTGCTTTTATGTTTCAAGTTATTTCATTTCCTACGCTTATAGATGAATCTTAGTTTAGTTTGGATTAGTACATGAGAGGAAAATCAAGAGACTAAGTTAGTCTTTCTCTCTCTTTTAATCTGAACAACAATTAAAGTTCATTCTCTTGTTTGCATTTCAAGTTTTGAGTTTTATGTAATCAATGATTTCTCTATGATACTGTAGGGAAGGAAAACTAGGATCTCCTTAGTTAGGAGCCTCTTCCCTTGCATATTATATTGAATCGTAAATAATTTCACTAGACATAGAGTTAGTTGCCTACTCTTGCATATATATTTCTGGCATCATCACAAGCTTACGAGTTTCCCCGGTCGATAATTTAATGCATAAATTTAAGCCCAATAAATTGCCCAACAAGGGCTTCAGCTCTTACCTAGAACTGACGGCTCGTCGATTGGCCTCCTGGATCTCCCGTAATCCACTTTGGAAAAACTAGGGCAAAAGAGGGTAAAACTCTTCACTACAAAGGTAAAATGGTAAATGGTAAAAGTGTATTTACTTTTCCCCTATTTATTCATTTTTTCATGAAAATATTAGGTTTTCTAAATATTTTTTACCTATTTTGTCTCAAGGACTCGATAATACACTTTGCCTTGCTTGTGCAGCAACAGGTGATGGATGTTTGACAATGACGATAAGTCATATTTCAGATCTTTTCTTGGATCATTAAATTCATATGAAAAGATCGCCAAGTATTTTTCCTTTTTTGACTCATTAAAGAGAATAAAAATGGGGGGTCCACTTTCAGCTCTTTTCCGATCCTTTAAAAATGAAAAGATGGCCAAGTCCTTGTCATTTTGAACTTGTTAATGGATGCGAAACGTGATGCGCCCAATATAAGTTTACTCCTTTTTTGGGCTGGGAGGCACTATTTAAGAAAAGGGAACTCCTTGATTAAAATGGTCAAGCGGTTCTCTCAAGTATTGTTTTCTACCTTTTCGAGCTTGAGAGACACAAATGTACGAAAAGGGACCATGTGGAGTTTTCTTTTACGTGTCTTTTTCAAACTCTCTAAACATGAAAAAGGTACCGAGTTACACCTTTTTTGAACTCATTAAAATATAAAATGACATCTGATTCGTCATCATAACGAACATGAGCTTCTCCTTCCTAGGGCTCGTTAAACTTACTAGGTCAGATTTTTCCGAAGGATGAACTTACAGTACAAGCACATGCTATCCCCTTCAAGCTTGTGATAAAAAATAATTGGGGTACTCGCCAGAAATGGTGGAGGAAAATTTGGAAATCTATCGAGTTGTGTCGGAAGCTCACTCTTGAACATGACACTCTTTGCTTCGTGTCGGGTTGGGACATCCTCCTTTACATCATTGACCTTCCTGGGTTTGGGCCGTTTATTTTTTTCCTTCCATTTGATCTCTACTATGTCACCATGACCACCGATCCTATGGATCCAAAAGCTGCCAAACTTCCAGTTGTGACGCCGATATGTTCAAGAGTTATCCTTCTATAGTCACACTTATCTCTGTTTCTTTGTATCATCCAAAATCATTTTGCATCCTCTCGTCTTGCGTCGATGATGTGGGATTCATTATGGCCCTCCTTCAACATGGTCACTTTCCATTGACATCAACTCATTATCCGGGAAGTTGACCAAGAGACTACCTTCAAGTACCTTTGAGCTTGCATGCCTCAATGGAAATTTCTTCGCACTCGACAACAAGTTCACATCATTGGCTTTCGATCAAGTGATATCGTGAATGTTCGACTTCAATTCCTGTATTCACACTTCGTGAATTGTGTTGATAGTACCTTGAGGGCCATTATCATTATTGGTGGTTTCTCTCGTGCTTGTTAACAGTTTACATCATTGAATGGTAATCAAGTGACTTTCTAGCATGTTTGACGTCAACACATCTATTTGCGTGCTAGAATTTGTACTTTTATCAGGTCGTGTTGGAGCGCAAGACCCCGGAATCAGATTACAAAAAGTCCAGGTTGCGAAGTGGTCTGATATGGTTATGATGATATACATGTCTCTATCAGATGGCTAGATGTGACCAGACCATGAGTTATCATATGTGATCCTTCTCATTATTGGATGGTTGCGACCATACCTTGGTTTCGTTATGATCCTCTTTGATAGATGGTTGTGACCATACCTTGGTTTCGTTATGATCCTCTTTGATGGATGGTTACGCCCATACCTGGATTCATTTACATGATCATTCTCTGGATGGTTGCATCCATGCCATGATTCATGTATAATTTGACAGAGATCTGAATTTATGTATATGTATATGTACTTGCTTGTAGGTTTTCCGATAGCAGATTGGTTCCCCGCACTGATTTATAAAGCATTTCATCCCTCGCTCCGGCTCGGCCTTCACACTTTAGGGGGCATCTGTTACACAACATTTTGTCAATCCTTGTACTCCCCATTCCTTGATCCTGGAGGATCTCTACAGTGAACCCCACATGCTTTGCCTTCATGGAGAAACTCCCATTATGTCCCTCTTCATGAGCAGATCATTTCCCTTTTGCACCATTTCCCTTGAAACTTCTGTTTTGCCCAATTTACAAGACCGGCGCTATTGGCCTTTGCCTCCCCCGCACTGATGTGTAGAGATTAGCACTATTCCCCATGTCGATTGGTGCGACTAGGTTGTGTTCCAGTCACGTCAGTCCTGTTATGGAAATTTTTTTAAATTAGAACTAAAGCTTCCATCTCTAGAAGCTCCATAACGAAAGTTTGGTAAATGGATTGGCTAGATGGGGTCGAGAATGACAGTTTGGGCTCCTTTCCCCTATAATGACGTAACTACCTCAAGGGATAAGTCCTTCTCCCGTGAGAAGAGGATCCATCTCCCATCCATCTTTCCTATATAAACCTCCCTTCTTCCCAAGCACAAGCTAGTTAGAGTGTTGGCTGAGTGTGAGTATACTATTTTGATTAGACAAGCAAGCTATTACTAGTTGTAGCCATCTAGTTGTGTGAGGGAGAAGTGTTTGGTTTGGAGTGAAGCCTAAAGGGAAGAGTCTTTAAACTATTTTTGTTTGAAGCCATCATGAAGTGCTAGCAGAAGTGTGTGCGAACCTGGTTTTGTCAGAGGAAGATTGCGATGTCAAGACGAATGGTTGTAATCTCTCTTTGATATTAATATATGCAACTATCGATTGATTTCCTACATGTTTTGTAATATTACATGTTCATGTCTTGATTCTTCTTGACTTATTAGGTAGGTTGAATTGAAAATTTTCTATTATTATGTTTGTGTGTTGTTGTTGTTTACTGGTTTCAGGAGCTTGAAGAAGGAAGCGAGAGATTGTTGGAGCGATCAAACGAGGACATCATCAAGCATGATAAGCGACCAAGAGGTAGGCCCTCTTGATTGATTCTAACCTAAGTAAATCTTCCATAGAATGTATCTGTTGTGGGTAGACCCATTATCAGGCTAGAGGAATTCGTTCGTGTCCACACTTATAATTTTACTTCACCACAAAGCAGGAGTAAACCTTAACTGAAAAGGAGCATGGGAAACAAACAAAGAAAACAAACCAAATGTAAGGACTAGTACAAGGTAAAATCTAGGGTCATGCAATGCAACTAAAGGGCTAAAATGCACCTAGATCTACGCCTAACCTAATGGGATAGAAGGTCAAGGCTAAGTGTAATGGAATTTCCAATGTAAACACCATAACTACTCCCAACCTGTAAATACAAAAATGAAAATAATTAAAATAAATATAAAGAATTGTGCAAGTGTAAAGACAATAATTTGAAAAGCTTGCACAATGAATTGAAGGTCTCGCTTATCAATAGAAAGATGTGCCATAATAACTAGCTTTAACTAGCCTTGAGATTTACCTTGTTGATTGAAATGATGATCATACAAACCTTTAAGGTTTCTCGTGAGTGTACATTCATCAATGTTTTCATTTTTTGCAAACATCAAGAATGATCAAAACTTATTATGTGCAACAAAGCTTTCCAAGTAATATTTCTCTAATAATTCATCGATCTGATCATGATATTTGAACTTGTCAATATGAAGACCCTTAGACTCATGAGAAAATGAATTTTTAATTAACAAAATTGAATCACTAAGAGAATCTTGCGAGGGGAACTTGATCTGATCTCATCCAAAAACTTTGTCAAGATGGTGAGAAACTAGCATAACCATCAGCTCACATTGAAGTGCCTCAACTATCCAAAGAGAATATGAATAGTGAAATGATAAACCTCAAAGATCAATAGGTTCAACAAAATCAATCAATGTAAAATAACTATCACCAAATATGCTAATGGGAAAATAATTAATTATGTGATAGGTGTTAGAACAAGTATTTTGATCATATTGGTGACTATAAGATCCTCAATTCTCCATTGGTTCCATTTGTATCTGACTAGACACCATGCCAGTAATATGAAAACTTAAGGTATTAAATAAAATTGCTGACATTATAAATTTGGGAAACCGATTAGGATACCAGGCTAACGAATGATTGGAAGCAAGGGTCAAATCAAACCAAGTATTCATATCAATACAAGAGTTTTGATTCATCGATTAAATCGAGCATTTACTACCACTCAAGAAGAGAGATTGTGACCAAAAGATGACTAAACTGCTAGCATACAAATAAGGGATAGAAAGGTGATCGATCTCGAAAGCATTTGAAAAGGAGGAATATTCTAACCAAAGATGACCTTTGTCTTGACAATCATAATGATATGCTTTGAAATTGTGTGTATCTGTAAAATATATGCTCCCCAACTCTAAGTGTGATGCAAGGGATTCACATGATGAATAATTAACCAAACCATAATTTTCATCTGATGAAGAACTCTATCTTGGGGATTTAGAATATTAACTTGAAAAATGTTGAAAGTCCTTCAAGAATGAGCCCACTTCTAATGGATGAATATTATGGAAAGAATTATGTGTGAAATGTTGGATCTAACTTAGTTCAAAGATCTCAATAGGATTGCAAGAACTTGACATAACCATTAGCAGGGGCTGAAGTGCCTCAACTTCTTGATAGGTCTCTGAACTTTCTAATGGTAGATCATTAAATTTGGGTGGCTTGGAAAAATCATTAGGTAAATATGCATTACTATCATCAGATGTATAAATGAAAACACCATTAATGCAATTGGTTTGATCAGACTTAATATTAAACATATCAAATTCTTGATGGATAGAAAATTGAGATACATCAATAAGAAAACTCCTTGAACATCTTCCTCCTAACATACGCAAGATTTACAATTGAACAGATATGAGCAGTCGATTTCAGATTTTCATCCTCTAATTATAGGACCACATCATCTTGTACTTGGTATCAATCACGACATGTCGAATAAGGATCTAAATAATTAAGAAAAGTTGTTTGTCTAATAGACTCATCCAACATTTCTAGGTATAATGAATACTGTGATAGAGGTGAGGAAAGATGAAAAGATTTAGGAGAGGAGATTCCAGTTGTAAGTAAATCAAGGTGAAGAATAATTTAATCCTCATAATCTTCATCATAATGATGATCAAGAAGAGGGCATATCACTATTATCTTCAGATTGACCTAGCTTTACTTCAAGAGGGTATATTGAAGATTAGAATCTTGACAACTTATTTCTTCAAATTTGATATCCGAAGATACAAGAATCGAAAAAATTTCAAAACCATTCTAAATTGAAAGAGTATCTCATCCCATAAATGAAAATTTCAAGCTATGAGAAGAAGATTTTGAATCGATACCTTGCAAATCTAAGCCTTCAAAGGAAGAAAAGATACCATCTGATGTACTTGGATATCTATCACCACATTTTTTAATGGAAATAGTGATGTCATGGTGATGGTTGTCAAAACTCTCAACTTGAATGAAGGATTTGAAGTCATTTGACTGATTATCACGATTGCAAGATTGATGATCAACTAGTAATGCAAGATCGTCATCCTGAAAGGGGGAATGAAGTTGGAACATATCTTCACCGCTTTGATACTCTATATGTTGAATGGAATTACTTTGTATACTATCACTTCTTGAAACCACTGTTTGAACATTATTAAGAGTTGCAGTAGATTGATCAAATAGATCATGAAACAAGGAATCATGAGACATAAATGGTGGATATTGAAGGGAATCCCTTGAGGAAATCATACTTTCAATTGGATTAGATTCAATATTTAAGTTATGAGTGCTAATATCATCTTGATAGATCAAGGGGTTAGTCTTCACCTTAGGTTGTATGCAATTACTGAACCATTCCAAGTTCTTCTCAATAGGATCTAGATCATGGGAAGGAGATGGTGGTTGAATGGAGAGATTAGGAATTTGATTTTCAGATTTCCCAACTTCAACCTTATCACAAGGAGGCACCCAAATCAACACTGGGAAAGGTGGAGGACAAGGGAAAAAAGGAAAAGTAGGTTCCTCCTCTAAAATTAGAGGTGTGTCATGGTTTACATCATTTGGGGATGGAGAATCATTCGGGGTTTCGATTCAAAAGATATCAAGGTGAGTAAAATCAGACTCTGAAATTTATCCATGAGGAAATATGAATCAATGACTCCATTGGGGAATTCATAGCTAAGGTGAAGAAATCAATGAAAAAAATCCTCTACAGATTCCCCAGGTTTCATTCTAAATAAACAATTCTTGTTACAAACATCTTGATAGCCATATATGTCAAATTATTAATGAAGCTCCATATTGACTTGTTCAAATGAATGAATGGAAACAACTAATAAAGTTTGATACCATTTCTTAAATCTACCTTCAAGAGTTAAGGTGAACAATTTACTAGCGACATCTTCACAATTGATACATAATATTAACAAAATTTGAGAAACAAAGATATGTGTTGAGTTATGAATGTTTCACCCTTGCCATCAAACTTCAAATTAGAAA
>APFE031732079.1:0-14330 GCA_000404065.3 Pinus taeda
CTCACATTTCTAGTTGTTTTGGAGAATTTAGCATCTACGAATAAATACTAATTAACTAGACTAGTAGTTGTGCCTAGAACAACAGTTTAAAGTGTTTTAGACTTTTCCTATAAGAAATAGATAAGAAGACAGGATAGAAGGCCTACATGTAGTTTCTCTTTCCTCTCGTCTCCCTTGTATCGATTTCGTCACTCCTTCTCATAATTAATTCGCTTGAAAAGTACCATGTAAACACAACAAAAAACGAAAACTGATCAAAGCATACAATCCATTGAATATAAATGAAAGGAATCAGAAGAAATTCATACATATAAGAATTATGAAAGAACACAACATATGGCAAAAAGTTCAAACACTTTATTAGATAGAAGAAGGAATTACAACCATCAGTGTTTGATTTAAAGTCATTCCTCCAGCTTGGATCTCATCCACATCACATCAAAAGCAAGACAAGCTTGTGGGATCACATCATTTGCTCCAAAGTCAAGTCCCATTGTAGCATTATCTCCTTACAATTCAACATATTCCATCCCTTGATCACTTAGATGAGTGGTCAATTTATAGGAATATGAAGGAGATTTTGTCATTAATGGTGACATTGAATGGCCTTCCATACTTAGAATTACTTCCATGGAGGAAGGGATGAGGGGAGAGGATGCTCCTTAACTCATTCCTCATCCATTTTCGCGCTCATAGAAGTTGATAAGACAGGGAAACTTCTAGATGAATCCAAAAGATAATAATATTCCCCAAATCCTATGTGATTTTCGCTCATTCTCACCCAGCGCAGGTGAAAGGAAGTCTAAGTGCTCTACAGAGCACCCTGGCAGTGGACTTAACTACTCTATAGCGCACCTTCATAAGGGCTTACCTGCACTAGTCCCTCTAGAGGCAATTTATAGATGTCTTCAAGTCATGAAACTATCTGGGAGGAGGCATTCAAAGGGTTCACTTGGTTAGGGCATGAAACAACTAAATTAGGTTTGATGAGCCCTAAAACATTGATCTGAATGTTGGGATTTGATGTTCCCAAATGGATTTGTAACAGTTTCCCCTAAAGCATGAAGTCAGAAAAATCCCAATGTCGAATGAAATGCTTTACGATGTGAAGAGGAGGTATCGAAGTGGAAGGTGACCTGCATCAATTACAATACATATATCATGATACTTGATTTTACATGAATTTATGAGGGTAGGCATACCCATGCTCAGCTTATAAACTTTCATTACATGTACATAAATAGTTGTATACAGATATAGACCCATGATCGGAATGACTATCAATGTAAAGCCATTGTACATATGATTTAGTACTCATGATATCGCAGCTCAGATGGATGAAACTAGATCCAGGGTCTTCAATCTCATTCAATTGTTCACTCAAGTACAAGTCTAACCATGTGAACATGTGATCTAAAGTCAAACATGGGAAGACACCATCTGATTACCAGCCAATGATGTAAGCTGCTAGCAGATGCGAGAGAAATCACCGATAATGATAATGATCCTCAAGATACTACAATACATTTTGCATGGTTTGAATGGATGATTTGATGTCAAACACCATACAAAGTATTTTAGTCGAAGGCCATTGATGTATGCCTATCGCCGAAACCGAGAAACCTTCCATTGAAGTATGCAAGCCTCAAGGTACTGAATGGGTGTTTCTAAGTCAAATTCTTGGATAATGAGTTGATGTCAACAAGAAGCGACTCATCGTAGGAGGGCCTTGATGTATCCCACATCAACCACACAAAACGAGTGTAGTGATTTTAGAGATGGAATTTGACTGACAACACAAGGTTCAGGAATGGCAGTCATGAAAATGAAGGTTTATGGTATTGCAAAAGATGGATTTTGACTTAATGGCTTCTCTTGAACATGTCAGCGACACTAAAGTGAATTGGTAGTATTGACCCAAAACAAAGTGATGGATGGTATGATAGACCAAAGGTTTGATAACCATCAAGCTAATAACCCAACCCAGATAGTCATGGTGATGAAGTGAAAGTGTCATGTTCAAGAGCGACCTGCTACCAAAAAGTGGTTTTCCCCTTTTTCCATTTTCCCCAGTCATTGATGACCAATACCTCTTTATTTTTATCAAGCTTGAGGAGGATAACATATGCTTGTTGTATAATTTCACCCTTCGGGCAAATCCATCGCTATTTGATGTTTTAACGAGTTTAGTGAAGGTGAAACTTGGTCTTGTCTAGGTGGACAAGTTTGTCGCTATTTGATGTTTTGAACATGTTTAAAAAAAAAGATAACTCGTCCTTTTCATATTTAGAGAGTTTGAAAAGGTACAAAAAGAAAACTCCACAAGTTCTTTTCGTAAATTAATCTCTCAAGTTTGAAAAAGCATAAAATAATACAAGAGAGATATCGTTTCCAATCTATTAACAAGCTGGAAAGCACAAGCGCTTGTCAATCATTTCATGTTTAAAGATTCTGAAAAGAGCTTAAACAAGACTCCAAGGGGGTTCTTTTTTCATTTTTAACAAATCTCGAAAAAGAGATAAAAGTGTGCTTTGTGGTCAAAAGTACAACTTACAATCGAGCACATTGAATTTTGTAAATCAATTGTAACTTGCTCAAAATATCACCAAATGGATTAAAAATATCTGTTTCATAGGCAAAAATAGGCAAATACTAATGTTTAATTGATTAATTAACATGAAATAAACATAAAACAAGTTTTTACCATTTGGAACTTACCATCTATTTTTGTGCTCTGAGCTCAGTTTTTACCTCAGAATTCACCAGCTGATTGTGAAAGATTCAATGGACCATTTCTCAAGTCGTCCGGACCGGGTAGGAACTGAACCTCTCTAATTTATTTTAAATCCATTCTTTTGTCATTCCATGCGAATTTTAGGGTTTTTTGTGACCCTTGGGGTTTCATTTTTTTTCCCTGGGATCAACGCATGATTTCACATCGAAAACTGCACAGAAGAGCACCTATATAGAAGGCTAGATGCTCTGCAGTGCATTGTCTCTATGCCTGGGCTGCGCTGGGCGAGTTTCGCAAGTTTGTTTAGCTGTTAGCTCCAAAATTTGTCCTATTTTTTGCTTGGAAAGGATCCTAATTTAGCTTATGATTGTGTTTTTGGCTTTCATCGGATTAGAATGTTGATTATATGGCAAGAAAGAGAGCATGAATGATTATTTCGCTTTCAAGAATGATCAGATAAATCGTCAAGGTAAGGTTGAACAATGTCCTTGATGTCATGGAAGGCATAATTCATTGCCCTCTGAAATGTGGCCTCGACATTCTTCAAACTGAAGGGGAGTTTCCTATAGGCGAATGTGCCCCATGGACAATTTTCAATTGGTCCTGTGGGCGCATATTGATTAGAGAATATTCTGCATCCAACACATTCATCAATAATATGGTTGATAAAAGGAGTAGGATAATTGTCCTTTGGACATGCCTGATTTACATCCCTATAATTGATGCACACTCGTATTGTTCCTTGTTTCTTCATGACAGGAACAATGTTTGAAACCCAGTCAGTAAGAGGAATAAGGTAAATGAAACTAGCCCGCAAATGTTTTTCAACTTCTGCTTTAATTACAACAGATTTCTTTGGATGAACAGGTCAAAGTTGATGATGAACTGGATTAACATCAGGGTATATTTTAATTTTGTGTTCAACAATACTAGAGTCAATGCCTAGCATCTCCTTGTAGGACCATGCAAAAATATCTCTAAATTCACGAAAGAGAGTACAGTAATTTTCGAGTTCCAATGGACAACAAGATTTATTGACATGAATGTTCTCTAAAATATTAGGATTGGCCGAAATATTAATAGAAATTGTTTCTTCAATATTTGACAAGTTTCACTCAGATTTGATTGTGTCTATGAAAACTGAATTCGATAGGAAATCAACGACTGATGGGCGGTTGATTTCATTTGAATAATCATCGATGTCATCTAGAAGGTGGGAATAATGATGATAATCTTCTCATGGTTCATCTCCTATCATCATTTATTGGATGATTCCTTCATCTGTAGAATGTATACGTCAAAAAGGATCCAAAGAGGTACCATATTCTAACGACCTATCTACCATATAATTGTTGAGTGCGGATTTGGTTTTGCCACACAAGCCCGAAAAATTGATTTCTATGATGATTCAATGGGGCTTAACGGCATCAACTCAATATTACTATCAACTTCAACTTTGTTGGAAATCCTCCTTAAATTAGATGAGGTGGAGGAAATCATGTTTCAATTCTCTACTCTTTCCACTTCCACCAAATTAGATGGTGACAGTATGGTAAAAGTACCCATTAGGGAAGCATCTTTAGAGAGACCTACTCCAACACTTTGAAGTGACAGCAGGGGTCTATGTACCAATAGAATGCTTCCCATATATTGTGAACTATTGGAAAAGGAGGCTAGCTGATCAATGACTGTGATTCCACCCTTATAAAGAAATGCAATAGTACAAAAGTGCATGGAAACTACAGCAGCCATAGCATATACCCAAGGCCTTCCTAGTAAAATGTTGTAATCAAGGGGTCCGTCAACTACCTCAACTTCAACAATAACTGTTTTTCCCCCTAGTTCGATTTGCAGGTTACTCAAAATCCCACATGGAGTATATGTTATTCTCTCAAAAGCTTTCAACGCAGTCGGTGATCGTTACAATGGTGGTGAACCAAGTGTTTTCTAGCGGCTCATGGACATAATGCAAGTAGATGCCCCCTCATCAATAATAGTTCGGTGAACATTCTTATTGAGAGATTTTACTTGAATTAGGAAAGCTAACTGCATTGGTAACTATGGTGTATATCCTGCATGGTTAAAAACCACAAGGTTTGAATACATAGGATCTATTCCACCTATTCCTGATAGTAAAGCTTGCTTCTGGGAGGGACAATTTTGGAACACCCCGAGTGTCGACATAGCAGAAGGTGATTGAGCAAGATCTTCCACTATGTTATAATTTTGAGCTACTTGAGCCTATGGTTGAATTTCGATTTGTGCAAAACTCCCTTTGGTGGTTTTATTATCAATTCAGGTATAATGGGTGGAACATTTTCCGATGAAGTCAAAGTCAAAGGATTAAGTTGATCAATGGCCTGATTATTCGATAATGACGATTGATTTCCACAATATTTGTTTCTCGTTGACAGCAAAAATTCATTTTGTTTTGTGTTGGATAACATGAGTACTCAGGATGTGGAAGCATGGTCTATCACAACCAAATGTGTCTCTGAGGTTGGAAACGGATCAGTCAACATTGTCGATGCGTTTGAAGTCCTTAAAATTTTAGATACTTTAGAGCGGTGTGGACAATCTCTTGTAAAATTCTCGTCATTACAGATCAAACATGGATAACGAGGTTTCCTTGCCAAGGTAGAGGAATCAAATGATTTCTCTGGAGGGGAATTTTCTTGTTTCATTTTATTTTTCCCATTTTTCTTACTCCCTGGTTTCTTTCGATTTTTACTTTGTCAGATGATACGACATTAATCTTGGAGGCAAGAGTATTTTATGATGCATTGGTACTTTGATTAGAAATAGAAAGAGTTTGACCAGATGGTCTTCCTACTATTTGCGTACTTGAAGAACTGATCACACCATCACCGGCATGAGACTCCTTACTCGATTTTGGAGGAGGGGGAACAATGAAATCTGGTCGAGGTGAATTGGGTATTTTGTCATAAAGAATTCTAGATTGTGTGTAAATAAAACCCAATTATTGGGAAAGAGAAATAACTTGCTCTTTTGTGACAACTCCACCTTTTGCCACATCCTCAGTGATTGATGGCAACAAGGATTTTATGAACCACTCAGCTAAAAGTTGATCGGGAACATATGTCTTAACCATTCAATGACGACGTCACCACTAATGAATATGATCTGATATATGGATAGTAGTAGTCTATTTAAAGTTGGTTAGGAGTTCCGTTCTAGTCTCGTATCTAATGGGTAGCTGGAAGTGGGTAAAAAATGTAGTGGCTAAAGCAGTGAAATTATCAAAAGAAGATCTTGGTAACTCAATGTACCATTTAGCAGCTAGACCAGTAATTGTTCTTTGGAAAAGACGAATTCTAACCAAATCATCATTTAAGGAATTTTATGAACACCACAAATGAAAGGTCATGACATGATTTTATGGGTCTTCTCCAGGATTTCCATTAAATTTCGGAATGTCAGATGGCAACTTACGCAGAATTATTGGCCATCAAGGTGCATATAAGATTGGTTCATTAGTGAGCCGATTTAAATCTGGTAATTCTAAAGTTGATATAAACAATAGTTGTTGATTCAAGTCAGGTTGAGCATACCTAGGATATGATGGA
This sequence comes from Pinus taeda, assembly GCA_000404065.3. Classification (NCBI taxonomy): domain Eukaryota; kingdom Viridiplantae; phylum Streptophyta; class Pinopsida; order Pinales; family Pinaceae; genus Pinus; species Pinus taeda. Next base: position 6,322 of record APFE031732079.1, read on the forward strand.
ATTTCCTAAGAAATAGGTCTTTGCATACCAACATAGGGCATCTACATTTAGTGACCTTGGTATGGTTTTTGTTCAACAAAACTAGCATAAGGTGGTTGTTGATAACTAGGTTGAATGTGTGGTTGTTCATAACCTACAAAGCCTTGTTGACCAGGACCTTGGTAAGCATGAGATTGACCAAACCAGGTTGAGCCTATGGAACAAGTCCAAACTAGGGTTGGAATTGTTGGAATTGGGGTTGTTGAAATTGAGGTTGCCATGGTTGATGAATCAACTATTGTTGTTGTTGGTACAACTATTGTTTATTTACTAGTTGTTATTGTCTAGCAATGAAAGGTTGGCCAGGTTGTGAATAAACTATACCAGTGTAAGCCTGGGTCAGTCCAAATAAGGGTATACTAACCTGAGGTTGTTTTTGAACTCCAGAAACAAGTGTTGGAATTATGATTTTGATTGGTACCATGGCACAGGTGTTGTACTTGATGGAAACTCACTCTAAGTTGCAGATCTTAGTTCAGACACTCAAAATCAAGGAAATTAAGATACCTGCAGGTAATCCTAGAAGAAGTTGTGGACCCGCAGATACGCCGACCAAGGAGCGCGGACATGCACACAGGTTCTCTGTTCAGAAGTTGCGGACCCCAGCTTCACTCTCTCCAATGCATAAAAGCGCATGCACGTGGGAATCTTCATGAATGGTTCATGGTATTAGTCCGACAGTTTTTTAATCTTATGGTTTTGGTCCATGGTATTGCATCTAAAAATATTGATCCAAGGTATTGGGTTAATGGTTTTGTGTTATTATGGTTTTGGACCATGGTATTGTGAAAGGCTTGCCAATAAAAAGGAAAGGAGATCTCTTGGCCAAATACTTATGAAATTTGAATATCTTAAGAACTGAAATTCTAGGTGATTGGTTTTTTAAGAGCTAGATCTAAATCAAGGAGAAATCTTAAGGCGAATCTATTGATAAGTCGTGATCTCTCGGGCACATGAACAGATCTATGGATCTGACTGACTGTGGCACATTGGAGGACTGTTAATTTGGCCCTAATCAGAAGTTCGCAAGCGATCCACGGTGTGAGTGCGGGGGTACACACCTCAGAAGAAGGCGCAGTGCGAGGGGACGCAGCACAAAAAAAGGCTCAGTGCGAGGTAGGCAACATACGAGAAAGTGCAGTGCGGGTTTCAGGCAGCGCTGCAAAAGGAGAAGTGTGAGGTACGCAGTGCAGGAAAACGCACAGTGCAGAGTTACACTGTCTGTCAGACAGTGAGGGTGCAGACCTGAGAAGAAGTACGCAGAGTGGAAGAACCACCAGTGCGGATCTATGCTGTTTAGACTCAGAAGAGCTGCAGATATTCGCAGGCCCCTCTTGGTGAAGTTGCGGACTTATCTTGAAACTTTTGTTGACTATATTTTATCTATTGCAGTAGAATTCTGGGTTTCAATTTCTGGTATTACTTTTCTGTTTACAGCTTTCTGAAGAGTTGGGTGATTCATTGGTTGATTGTATAAGGAGAGTGGGTGATTTCTATGTACTTGATTACTATTTGATGTCCATGGATCCACTTTGAAAATTAATGAAACGTGGTCCTTAAAGAAGTAAAAGAGCTAAGGGGGTTGTAGCTCCCTTCCAAGAGAGACTAGAAAACGAGAGAGAGTTGTAGCTCTCTGTAGGTTGCAGCCTGTGTACTGGTAAAGGACTGCACCAGTACAAAATCATTGTAAAAGAAGTTTCTAATTGAAAGAAGATAGAGACATATTGCAGCAGGTGGTTTTCACCCACATTGGGTTTCCACCTTATATCTTGTGTTCTTTGGTGTGACTATCTGTTTTTCTTGTTTCATGCTCATTCTTATATGGTACTGACATACAAGTTAATGATCAATATCTGAGGATTAAATTAAGTATAAATCAGGAAGTCATATTGAAAAGAGTTTGATAATATTGATTCCCCCCCCCCCCCCATCTCAGTATTATTTCCAACAATTGGTATCAGAGTCGGTCCTTCAAAAGAAGCTTGATCGCTTGAAGGAAGATCTTTCATCATGAGCAACTACGAGAGGGAAGCATCAATCAAGCCACTGATTTTTGATGGGACGAACTTCGTTTATTGGAAGGTAAGAGTTATTGCCTATCTTCAATCTCTTGGTACAGAAGTTTGGGATATCATAGATACAGGGAATAATTTTCCATCAACAACTCCTACAGATCCGGCTGAGAAGAAGAAGTATGAAACAAATGCAAAAGCCGTCAATACTCTATTAGGATGCCTATCTCAATCAGAATTTGTCAAGGTTATGTAGTTTAAATCCGCAAAAGAGATATGGGACAAGATTTTTCTGAGCTATGAAGGAGATGATCAGGTAAAACAAGCAAAACTTCAAACCCTCAGGATTCAGTATGAAAATCTCAAGATGTATAATGATGAAAGTGTGGCTAATTATTTTCTTCGTGTATATGAGATTGCTAATTGTATGAAAAATTTGGGTGAAGAAATAAAAGAGGCTGTTGTGGTTGAAAAAGTTCTAATATCTTTGTCATCTAGATTTGAATCTAAAGTTTATGTTATAGAAGAAAAGGAGAATCTACAAAACCTTAAAATGTCACAGCTGCATGGAATTCTAACTGCTTATGAAATGAGGAAAGGAGGTCCATCAGACAGGAGAGTAGCTGCCTTCAAGGCTTCAGGCAAAGGAGAGTACTATGAGTCAAGACACGTGTCAGAAGAAGAAGAAGAATCAAATTTTGTCAGAAATCTTCAATGGGGTACTGGAAGATTCAGAGGTAAGTTACCTTTCAAATGTTTTGCTTGTGGAAGAGTAGGTCACTATGCTGCCAAATGTCCTCATAAGGATAAGATTGACAAGGGGAAGGAACCTATTAGATGGAACAATAAACAGAATGCAAATAAGAAAAGCTATTACACTCATGAAGATAGTGATGGACTATCAAATAGCTATGAAGATGAACGAGGTAATCATTATAAACTTTTAATGGCCTTTGAAGATGATGATTACTTGGATGCTATAGATGTGGATGGTTTTTATGAAGAGATTTCTAGCCTCAAAACATGTTTGGAAGAAAAGAATGTGATCATTGATACTCTACAATTTCAACTTGATGAAAAGGAAAAATTTCTTGAGAAGTTAGAATGTGAAATTGTTGGCCTTAGAAAGTAAATTAAGAAAACAAAGGCCTTTAACCTTAAATTTGTTAAAGGATCTGAAACTCTGGATGAGATTATCAATGTGCAGCATTCCCCTCTAATCAAGACAGGTCTGGGGTATAATGGTGAAACATCTCAAGCTTCCACCTCCAAAAGTTATCTTGATGCAGCAAGGAGTGAACAAAAGCCTAATAGAAATCATCAGGTAAATTAGGGACAGTCTTCATCAAGAACGAACAAAGACTATCAAGAAAATCGGGGGCAAGCTACCTTAAGGAGAAACAGAAGCTACAACCAACCTCAGGTAAAATCTTCCCAATTTTCTTCAAGAATGGATGTCAATAGAAACTACAATCGGATGGATGATAGTCGCAGGAATTTCTTCAATGGCCAATGTTTCTCTTGCCATAACTTTGGTCACAAAGCAGCTCAATGTGTTGCCTATAAGGCAGTCATGACTAGAGAAGCTCAAAAACAAAGAACTATGCCTGGAATTACGAAAAGGAACTATAACAACTTTTCGGCGCTTGAAAATGAAATTGAATGTTCTATTTGTAATAACTTTGGTCATGAAGCTTCTAAATGTAGGAGCAGGTTTCGACAGACAAAGGAACAAACCTCACACACTAGAACATGGAGAATAAAGGAACCACAACCAAAAAGATGTGGGATAGCCTTTTATGCAGAAGGACAGGAAAATCTATGGTATATCGACAGTGGTTGTTCGAACCATATGATAGGTGATAAAGAAAAACTTGAATCATATACTGCTTTAGAAAAGGGAAAGAAAGTTTCCTTTGGAAATGATACTCCTGCAGCCATAAAAGGAAAAGGCACTGCTCAGTTAAAAGAAAAGGTCAAAGCTGGAAATGTTTTGTATGTTGATGGCTTGAAGCATAATCTATTAAGTGTCAGTCAGATGTGCGATAATGGAACCGAGGTAGTATTTCGATCAGATGGGTGTAGTGTTCGTGATCTTGATACAGGAAGAACAATGATCAAAGGCAGAAGAACTCAAAATAATTTATACATATTTGAATAAGGACAACAACAATGGTATTTGAGCAAGGATGATGAACACTGGTTATGGCACCGGAGGTTGGGGCATCTAAGCTTTTCACAAATAAGGAAAGCATGAAAATAACAGGCAGTTCGTGGTCTTCCAAACATCAAAATTCCAAACAACACCATATGCAAATCATGTCAGTTTGTTAAGTAAACCAGAACTAACTTCCTTGAGAAGGAAGGATCAGCCAGCAGGCCTCTTGAGCTAGTTCATACAGATGTATGTGGTCCATTTAGGACAAGGTCACCTCGAGGAGAAGAATACTTTATATTATTCATTGACGACTTCTCCAGGATGGTTTGGTTAGGACTTATGAAGCACAAGGACAAAGCATTCGAAAAATTCAAATCCTTCAAAGCCTTGGTTGAAAATGAATCAGATTACAAAATTAAGTGCCTTAGGTCAGAGAGAGGTGGGGAGTTTACCTCAAATGAATTTTTTGATTTTTGTAAAGAACATGGAATAAGAAGGGAATTCTCTGTAGCTAGGACTCCTCAGCAGAATGGAGTGGTGGAAAGGATGAATAGAACAGTCCAACAAATGGCTCACGCTATGCTTGATGAGTCTGGAACTACCGCAATTTTCTTGGGTGAAGCTGCATTTGCTGCGGTTGTTATTCTCAACAAAACAAATGTCCAAGTAAACAACACTCAAACTCCTCATGAGCTCTGGTATGGTGAGACTCCTTCGGTAAAGAATTTCAAAATTTTTGGAAGAAAATGCTATATTAAGAATAATGATGAACAACTTGGAAAACTTGAACCTAGAGCAGATGGAGGCATTCTTCTTGGTTATTCTCCCCACAGCAAAGCATATAAGTGTTACAATAAAAGACTTGGAAGAGTTGTTGACAGCATTGATGTAGTGGTTGATGAAAAAGGATACATTCCTAGGCAAGTAAATTATGAAAATATCGAAGAGGATGAAGACTACCCTCAAAATCAGACTGATGATGAAGAAGAAACCTATGAAGAAGAAACCCATGAGGAGCCAGAGGAACAGATAAGGATAGAAGAAAAGACTCCTTCCAGGTATGTTCAAAAGAATCATCCAGAATCACAAATTTTGGGGCAAAAGGAGGCAGGCATACAAACAAGAAGAACAATTGCTGAAGCTTCAAGCTATTTGGCATTACTCTCCGTCACTGAACCACAAAATGTAAGAGATGCATGCAAAGATGAATGCTGGGTCAAGGCAATGGATGAAGAACTTGAGCAGATTGAAAAGAACAAGACTTGGGAATTGGTTCCTAGACCAAAAGATAAGAATGTCATAGGAACAAAATGGATCTTCAAGAACAAGTTTAATGAAAATGGGGAAGTTATTAGAAACAAGGCCAGACTTGTCTATAAAGGGTATGCTCAACAAGAAGGAATAGACTTTGAAGAAACTTTTGCTCCCATTGCTAGACTTGAGGCCATCCAAATGTTCCTCGCTCTCTCAAGCTTTCAGCAGTTCAAAGTATTTCAAATGGACGTGAAATCAACCTTTCTGAATGGAGACTTAGAAGAAGAAGTGTACATTGAGCAACCAGATGGTTTCATTCTTGGAAATGATCCAAATCTTGTTTGCAGACTAAAAAAGGCTCTCTATGGTCTTAAACAGGCTCCAAGGGCTTGGTACTATCATTTGGACAAATATCTTCATCAACAAGGATTCTCAAAAGGATCAGCAGATAGCAATCTTTATATAAAAATTGAAAATGAAAAATTACTAATACTTGTTGTGTATGTAGATGATATTATCTTTGGCAGCAATGAAAAAGCTATGAGTCAAAGCTTTGCCTTGGTGATGCAAAAAGAATTTTAAATGTCTTTGCTTGGAGAAATGACACACTTTCTTGGATTGCAAATCCAACAAAATGAAGGTGGTATCTTCTTATCTCAAACCAAGTACCTCAAGCAGATTTTGAAGAAGTATGGCATGGAAGATTCAAAACTAGTATGTACCCCTATGGTTACAGGATGCAGTCTCAGTGAAAATGATGAATCAGCAGTAGTGCATCAACCAACCTATAGATCCATGATTAGAAGTCTACTTTATTTGACAGGTACACGACCAGACATCATGCATGCAGTGGGAATAGTTGGAAGACTTCAGGGAAATCCTAAGGAAACTCATCTTCAGGCAGTAAAGAGAATTTTCAGGTATCTTCAAGGAACTCAAAACTATGGCTTGTGGTATCCTAGAGATACAGATCTCACTCTTCATGCTTATACACATGCAGATTGGGCTGGAAGCGTGGATGATAGAAAGAGCACAAGTGGTGGTGCATTCTTTATGGGTTCCAGATTAGTATCTTGGTTCAACAAGAAACAAAGTTTGATTGCTTTATCTACAGCTGAAGCAGAATATGTGGCAGCTACTTCTTGCCGCACTCAACTCCTTTGGATGATGCAAACCTTGCAGGATTTTCAAATCACTTGTACTACACCTATCTCCATCTTATGTGATAATACAAGTGCAATCAGCATTTCAAAGAACCCAGTCATGCATTCAAAGACCAAGCACATACTAATCAAGTATCACTTTCTCCGGGAACAAGTGTTGGAACAAAAGGTTAAATTGGAGTATGTTCTTGCCCAGGGAAATTTTTGAATATGTTAGAAAGAAGCTGGGAGTAGTTGATGCATCATCCTACTGTAGATCTTGTTAGTTTCAGAGAAAAATGGGTGTACGTGTGTTTCTTGAGGAGGATCCGCGTACATACGCTGGGTTTTGCAGAGAAAGTCGCATATATGGAGCCTTGATCAATATCAGAAGGGAAAGGCTCTGGTTGAAGTTAGTTTGGTATGGGTCTGACTGAGACCATCTGGCACAGATCCAGGGGGTGCAGATAAACTTCTAATGATGCATTGTTGGCATTATCTTAGAAGCTTTTGGTTCTAGTTCATAGCTGTTGTTGGTTTCAGGTGGAACGAAGGCAGAGAAAGAATGGAAGGAAATCAGGGTTGCTGATCTGACTGATGATTATCAGATGTTGCTACTATCAGTTATTGGTGACTTTCATAAATATGGCTCTAGATATTTCGTCTCTATGTCATGTATCTCTTTTTTGGTGTCAAGGTCATGTAACGACCTGTCTTGGTTTCCCCACTATGCCTGGGATAAAGATGTAATGTTCTTTTTTATCATGTGTAAACTTTTGATGTATCCCCACTTGGTTGGGAAATGGATGTATGAGTCCTTGGTGATAGGAAGGTCATTTATGATAGAGTCATGTTCTTCTTCTAAAACATCTTTTTGCAGAGCTTGCTTATAGTTAGGGGGAGCATGAACAACACACTTCAGTAGAGCAGAGACTTCAGCATGTACTCAGAGGAAGCATGGACAGAGTGGTACACCTTGGCATATACAAAGGGGGAGCTCATTCAGAGATTTCAGCAGGTCCTCAGGGGAGTATGGGCAGCAGAATGTTTCTCTAGGAAAGATATTATCTTGGTTTGCCCTTTGCCCTTGATGTCAAATGGGGAGAGTGATTGGTTGTTGTTGCCATCAAGTCCAAAGGGGGAGATTGTTGGCATTATGAGACAAGTGTTGTCCTTGATGGAAAATCACTCAGATGATAAATTATAGTGCATCAAAGTTATTTTCAAGTTCACAAACTTTTATGCAGAGAAAAGTTTATTTCATGTAGAGAAAAGTTCAAGGAATTTTATGCACAGAAAAGTTTATTTCATGTAGAGAAAAGGTCACGGAATTTTATGCAGAGAAAAGTTTATTTCATGTAGAGAAAAGTTCACGGAATTTTATGTAGAGAAAAGTTTATTTCA